>CABHPP010138746.1:37756-51608 GCA_902168425.1 Peromyscus attwateri | reverse complement strand
ACACACACACACACACACACACACACACACACACACACACACACACAAAGAACGAAACAAAAGCAGAGCAAAGGAAAAGAAAAATGGTAGGCCCCTCATTTTGACTTCACAGTTAACATATGAGAAACCATCTTACAGACCCAATTTACTTTCTAAATGATGAGTTCTTTGTCTTTGGCTACTTTCAATGTATTGCTGTCTTTCATTTCAAAAATTTAATCCAGATATGAATTGCTCTGTGTTTCTTTAATCAAAGATTGTACACGGCTTCCCGAATCTGTAACTACAAGGACCTGGTGGTTCATCTCAGGGTTGACCTCTATTTTCTTTTAGTTTTCAATAGAATGTTATTAACTGTGCTGTTCCTGCATTACTTAACACTGTTTTTCATTATTTTCCCAATGTTGCATATTTCATAGAATATTTCTTTGACCACTGGCTCATTATCTTGCTATCATTGTTCTCTCTTCGTGTAGCAACACTTGCTGTTGTAAAACACCAACCAAAACTAACTTGGAGGGGAAAGGGTTTTTTGATGTCACAGTCCATCACTGAGGTAGAAACTCAAAGATGGAAACAAGGCAAGAACTGAAGCAGAGACCATGGAGGAATTTGACTATGGAATTATAAGGTGATTCCATTAATGTTTTTTCTTGATTATATCTGACTTGTTTCTCAACAACAGCTTATAAATATATAAACATTTCAAAACACAAAGTATTCTCTAAAGGCAGAGGGAAGTCAGTATACTTACCTTTTGAAATAAGGATTCATTCTAAAGTAGAAAGTCAGGATAATTATAGCATGTTTTTATAATGTCCTAGCTGTCTCTCATAATCATTGTTTACCACTGCGAGTAAGTCTCTGAAGAGTATGGGAATTCAGCTGTGAATCCAAATCCCCAGGGACCATTATCTCAGGTGAAAATAGTTCATTTAACACCAACACAATTTTCAATGAGTCAATCTGACTTTTCTTTTTTTGTATGTGGGAAAATTAGTACACCTTCATTTGATAATTATTAGGAATATGTGATAACAAATTATCTCAGGTAAATGTTGGTCTAGGTTCATTTTTTATTTCATTTAGTGGCTATTGTGTTAATATCCATGAATTAAAATAGACAACATTGTCTTCTTTCATTCAATACCTTTTCATTTCTGTAAGTATTTTGTAGTGAGTGATGCAATACTCTTCATTAGGTACCTTGAGGAATATGGGGAGGGAGGATTTGTAAAGCTGATTTTCAAATAACAATTATTTAAGACACACATAATTTTTACAGCCAAAGTTACAAAATATTGTTATATAGAAAACTGAATAAAATAAACACATGGCTCTTCCTCAAATAAGAATTGGTATCTCATAATTCCCACCTCAAACAGATTTTTGCTTTTATTTTGTGATGGAGGATGGTAGAAACAGTGTTCTTCAGTTTAAATACCCAGTACAACTCCTGTTAATCTTAATTTTATGGAATTGTTCACTGTATCTTTAATTCCCCCTTGCTGAAAGTGGACCACCACTGAGCAATAAACAACTTTCAAACTTCCTTTGCCCAAGCTCTATTTACATTGTCGGATTCCCTGAGTACAGTGGTTCTTAAAAATCTAAAGAACCCTTACAGGGACTGTGAGAAAATATCTGACACCATTGTAACCTTAATTTTAAACTTCTTCTTCCAGAGAATCATGGGGAGCTTAGTGAGGGTGCTCCATTGATTGTACTGCCACTGAAAATACAATATAAAAACAAAAGAGGAAAAGCTCTTCAAAGAGAATTGTCTGCTGTAAGTGCAGGCATGGTGAAATGTTCAGTTATAAAGGTCTATAAGATTTCATTTTTCACTTTCTGATCATTACCATTTCAGTGAACATAATACTACTGCATACATTGATACAGTTTTGCATTGTGAATCATAGTGGTTCTGTTTTTCTCATAAACTGTCTTTGGCTGCTCTGTTTGGTATCCCAAGTTTCCATTCAATGGGTCAATATTTTCCTCTGTGTTTGATAAGCATAATTGAGGCTTTCCTAGTCATTTACTCAATTGGTCTTGATATACCACTTGTCCTTGACTGTATTACATCCAAGTTCAGGGACTGATCTTCCCTATCTGACTGTGGCTGCAATCTGTACAAGGCTTGTTTGCCTGTATCTTTCCTTTATTCTGAGAATGTGTGTGATGTCCATTGACCAGATGTCTCCAAAGGACATAACTGAGATTATGATACTTTCCTCTTTTATCTCCCAACTCATTAAATTTAACTCAAATTTGTAGCATTTCTTCCCAATGTTCAAATTCTTTTATTGAAAAACAAAAAGGTACATTTCTTACTCTGTGTGTGTGTGTGTGTGTGTGTGTGTGTGTGTGTGTGTGTGTTTCTCTCCTACTTTTGTGTGGGTTCCAGGACATGAACTCAAGTTATCAGGCTTTTGTGGTAAACATGTAACCCAACTCACTGACATTAAATACATACATATATACATACAAACACAGATGTGTGTGTGTGTGTGTGTGTGTGTGTGTGTGTGTGTGTGTGTGTAAAATTTTAGGTCTGCTTCCCTGGTTTGTTACACTTTCTTTGAGTGCTTACAGAATGCTGATTCTGTCAACTATCATTTAATGTTGAAGATATACATTTTATCATTTGTTCCTGTTGTGTGCACCACAGTGCTAATTAAAATGAACAGCTCTGTCATTGTTTCAACAGAAGCCTCAATGGTATAAAACATGCACATGAGTGTAATATTGCACTCACACCTAACTCACATAGATAGTGCCTTGTTTAACATGAATGTCCTCACACCCTGTAATCCTTTATAGGTATTAGGTTCTCAGTGAAACCTGTGTTGTTAACTCAATTGTAGCACATCACACATGACTTTGGTTTTTGTTGTTGATTTTTGTGTTATCAACAGAAGTCACTTATCTCTAATTTTATTGTTAAGATCCAATATTATAGGATAAATTCTACCTTTGCCTGTTTTCATTTGTGACACCATCCACCTGGACTAGACTAACATCTAAAATGTGAGAATCACTGGACACCATTCTGGAATGTATGAAAATGAAAGATAAACACATCAATGTCTTTGGGTCTATTGGCAAGAAAATTTATTTCTGAAACAATAAAGTGGAAGAAGAATGGAAATTAAATGTGATCATCATCCATGTGTGAAGGTTGATTGTATCTATTCTAAAGGTAGTCAGAGTTTCAAAGAAGATATAACCAGGTCTACTCCTGTGAGCACTTGAGGATGAGGCTCTTGATCATGAAGTCATTCTAAGAACCACTTCTTCACAGCCTTATAGTTGAACTTATAAACTTGACTCTCTTCTGGAAAACTTTCTGTTGTTGTTGCTTGTCCGTTTACCTTGGTCCTAGCAAGCTCAAGAATCCGACTCAATCTAAAGTAGGAATTCAACTTCTGGTCCTGACAGAAATTCAGATTAATGAGAGTTGGATTTTCTGTTCTTTTCTATGGACCTCACAATTATGTCAGTACTGCAGGCTTACACCATACATCAGATTTTTATGGGTGCACAAAACCCATATCTCAGAGACGTTTCTATAAAACAAACATTTCCACCAATTTCTTCCACTAGTTGCTCTCTATCATTTCTCTTACAGTGTACTGAGATAACCAGGTTATCAGGCTTACCTCAGGATAAGGTGGTGTTGAACCAGCCACACCTTGAAGCCTTGTGATATGTGTTGGTAAGCTTTTTGTGGCTAGAACAAGTAGCTGATGAACTGGCATTGAAGATAAAGGTTTATTCTTTTTTTTTTAAGATTTATTTATTTATTATGTATACAGATGAGGATGCCAGATCTCATTTCAGATGGTTGTGAGCCACCATGTGGTTGCTGGGAATTGAACTCAGGACCTCTGGAAGAGCAGTCAGTGCTCTTAACCTCTGAGCCATCTCTCCAGCCCCAAAGGTTTATTCTTAGCACAATGTTTTTTAGAGCTCTGTCCATTGTGAAGTTTCTGTTCATTGGTATGTGTGGTTGTGCATCACCAAAGAAACACATGGTGGAACAAAACCCCTCACTTTATGGTCAATAAAGAGAAGAGACAAAATATATTCTGAGTGCCAGTTTCACCCTTAGGGCATGCCTCTAGTATACTAAAGATTACCCACTAGGTTCAACCTCTCTGATTCTAGCCCTTCTCAACAACACTAGAGGATAGATATTTACCAAACTCATGAGACTTTAGAGACAGTTAAGATACAATCTCTAACATGTTAGTGATGAAATATTTGAAAAATATGAAAATAATTTCAAACTGTTTTCAGCAGATTGTTTTATATGAATTAATATGCTATTAATTAAAATTTTATTTGATCATATTAAAGGTAACTTACCATGACCCTGTTCTTTCTTCTGTAATCTGAAAATTGAACTCCTATATTTATTGCAATGCTCCTCATTTGCTATTAATATATCAGTAGACTTTTTCAATCGCAGATATTCAACTTCCTTTTATTACTAATCTATGAAACATTACTGCTATATCAGTCGCTACAGCATAACAAATGTCTCTAAGAAAATATTTTTCTACCAAGTTGTCTCTTCAGTGCACCCTTAATCTCGTTATTCCTGAGGCTGTAGATGATGGGGTTCAACATGGGTATCACCACCATGTAGAACACAGACACCACCTTGTTCTGGTCTGTGGAGTAGCTGGACTTGGGCATCACATAAATGAATGTGACAGTCCCATAGAACAGAGTGACTGCAGTGAGGTGGGAGGTGCAGGTGGAGAAGGCCTTGTGGCGGCCCTCAGTGGAGCGCATCTTCAGGATGGTGATGAGGATGTAGGTGTAGGAGACAGCTATGACAAGCACTGTCACCACAAGGACGAATCCAACTGTGAATGAGAGAACCGCTGCGGTGACACTGACATTGGAACATGATAATTTTAATAATGGAGCCAAATCACAGAAAAAATGATTGACTTCATTGGGTCCACAGAACACTAATGAATAAAAACTTACAGTAAAAGAGCAACTGTCAAGAAAACCACCTACGTAAGCCACTAGGAGCAACTGGACACAGACTTTTGTGGACATTTTGGTTGAATAAAGCAGTGGGTTGCAGATTGCCATGAAGCGATCATAAGCCATGGCAGCCAGAATGAAGCATTCGAGTCCCCCAAAGAAAGCAGCTGAACCGAGCTGGATGCCACATCCAAGGTAAGAGATTGTACTTCTCTCCATCAGGAAGGTTACTAGCATATTGGGAGTGACAGAAGATGAATAGCCCATGTCAGCAAAAGCCAAGTGGCTGAGAAAAAAGTACATGGGGTGATGGAGCTGGGAAGAGACTCTGATGAGGAGGATGGTGCTGAGGTTCCCAGACACAGTCACCAGGTAGATGCACAGGATAATGATGAAGAGGACGACTCTAAGGATGGGGTTGTCTGTTAAACCAAATAAAATGAACTCTTTCACTGCAGTGTGGTTCCCATCCTCCAGGAAAGCCATGGGACAGTGTAGCTGCTGCTAGAGCAAGGCTGTGACGGAGACATTACAGGAAGTAATTTATAAATAGATGCCCTCATTTTCATTAACTCAAACATTAGGGTATCACAAATAAGTATGTCATTCTAAGAGAATTTATCAGTTTAATCTGGCAATGTTTTAGTTAGGACATGGTATACATACATTTATGTGCAATTAATGTGACTTAGAATTTTAAACACAAATGTTAGAAATATTTTGAACTTCTTTCAAATAATATATCTCTTATTTCTAAATTTATATATGGTAAAATATACCTATGTGTTTTTTTAACTAAAGTTTTATAATGTTATGCTTCTGTAAATATCAGAAGTTTTAAATACCACAAGGATAAAATATGAAACTGCAGATTTGTGTGAAGACATATAATGGCTAACATTACTGCATGCTTGCTAAGCATTAGTACAGGCATAGGATTGTAAGTATGATTCTTTCTTTTGAAAGATGTAGTATTAAATACTTTTGTTACTTCTATTTCATTAAGAATGTTTAGTTTGATTATTAGTAAATAATAAACTACATAGAAAGTATAGAATGAGGATATGAAGCACAGGCAGGCTGAAATTCATCAAACCCTTAAGTAGTAAATACTATTTATGAAAGTGTCACAAGGAAGTTCAGAAAACATACAAATTTTGGATGTAGGAGAGGGTAGTTTTGCAGCTATGTGGTGAATGCACAAAATATGAGCTTCCCTAGTACCCAGAGCCTTCAGTCTTTTAGTGAAACACAACAACATCAAGATAAATTTTCTTATTAGAACTAGTTGGAAAACTAGAAAAAGTTCAGTGTTTTCTAACTGGAGTGTGATGGAATTTTCACATGGTCTTCTACACAGTACAATGGTGAGTAAACATTCAAACTAAAAAGCTAAGAAGTTTACCCAGGTTCTTCCAGCTTGGAGTTACATGTACTCTTATCTCAAGATTTTTGACATTGTATCACTCAAATATCTGGTGCTGGTGATACTAGAACATTCAGTCAAAAAGCAAGGCAGATATTTCCACAAGATGTTACCAACAGTACACCATCAAAGCATTTTCAAACACAGTGACTTCATTTGCCTGAGTAGTAAATTCCTATACTCTTAAAGATCGTGCTGGACTTTGGATTCTTCAGTGACTAGTTAAATAAGCAAGCTTTAGCAATGGACATTACCTGAATATTCACAGGAGTTTGAATATGGAAATAGAAGTTGATTTGGCTAAGTTTTGGTCCAGTTTATTGCTTTATTTCATCTAACTTGTGAATCCACTAAAACTTATAAATTTAGATACATTGTTTTAAAAAATAAAGTATTTGCCAAAGATAAAGGTAAAATCGGCAAATCAGATTTACCCACCAATCTCAAAACTTACCACTTCAAACAAGAATTCATTATGAAATAAGAAGTTCAAAGTCGCTATGATTTTATAGCTGCAAAGCTGTCTCCACTGTCACTGTTTGTCATTGAGAATAAGTCCCTGCTGAGGCTCTGCATTCCAGCGTGATTTCAAATCATCAGGGATCAACACATCATTCCTAATGAGTGCTGAGCAGTTCATTTCACACATACACAACTTCTTTTCAAGGAGTCTCTCAATCTCAAGTGGTCTTTTCCTCTTATGTAACAATTAACATGCTTCCATCTAATAGTTGTTCAAAGAATGTAGTAAAATTATCTCAGGTGAATGCTGTTTGTTGTGAGACAATGTATAACTCATTACATTTTTCACACTGGATTTTTGCACATTTTTATTGTATTGTATTCTAAGTCTATTCAAGAAATTACTGTATTTTTATCATATTTTCGTTAAGATATTTTTAAATTTAAATATGTTTTGATCATGTTCTTTCTCTTCTTAAGAATTTACAGGTCCTCTCCTTACCCACCCAACATTAAGTTCTTTCTCAAACAAACAATACAACAACAACTACCCCCCCCAAAAAAAGCAAGAAAACAACAAAACAACATCTAAAGAGAAAACCAAAACAAACTGTAATCAAGTAAAAGTACACTAAATACTGGAGTCCATTATATGTTGTTCAGCTACTCCTAAACATGCAGAATGTCCCGAAGTGTCACTTTATTGCAGAAAACCTAGTAGCTAGTTTTTCACTCATTCATTCACTTATTTTAAAAAAATATATAACAAAATAAAATATAATGAGATAACACACAAACTATCATTTTGGATTTGGACAAGACAAACCAAGGTAAAAAGACCAAGAAAAGGTCCAAGAAACAGAGACCCACTCATTCTCACACTCAGGAATCCCATAAAATCACTGAAGTGATAACTATAAGCACAGAGAACACGGCACAGAGCATGCTGCTTCAATCTCTGTTGATTGAGAGGGCCTTACATACTTTGTAGCTGAGTTGGTGTTTATCTCTCTCCGAAGTGCAGAGTACCTTCCAGTGCAATTAACACTAGTCAGTAAGGATGAAGGCTCTAGTTGGGCACCAACCCAACTTACCTGTGTTCAATGAGATATGTAAGTGCTGTCTTCAGCAATGGGGCCTTAACATCAGTTTGTGGAGAGCAATCAATAGTATTGAAAATAGCCTGAGTAGTTTGGGGGTGTCCACTAGGCACCTTTGGCCAGAAAGTCAATTAGATGTAACCCATTCCTGGCACTGGAGGTTTCACTGGGTGGTAAGAGATGTCTGGTTGGGTTTTGTCTCCCCAACTACTTGGTAAATCCATGTAGGTTTCTTTTATGTACATATATATTTAAAGAGCCAGTAGGTTTCCATATGACACCTCAAATGGCCCTTGGAGTTAGTTGGCATTTCCGCATTGCTCCTTTACCTCCGTGTTCCTTTACCATTTAATCCACTTGTCCCAGTATCCTCCCCGTTTGTCTCTAATTATATATTCAATTTCCATTTCCTTGGGAGATCCTTCCCTCCATGCTAGTTTCTTACTATATACCTAACTTCTGTGGTTATACAGATAGTAGCATACCTATTGAAGGGTTAAAATCTAACACTCATAAGTAAGAGGATACATACTATATTCGTCTTTGGAGGTCTGGGTTACCTTACTCAGGGAGTTTTACTCTAGCTCCATCTATTTATCTGCAAATCTCATTTTTTAAACAGCTGAATAATATCTCATTATATAAACGTACCACATTTTCCTGATTAGTATAGATCTATTTGCAATCTTCTCCATGTTCATAAAGTCCTTTCCTGCGCCAATGAGTTTAAGACTATCCCCCACTTTCTCTTCTATCAGACGCAGGATAGCCAGTCTTACATTGAGGTCTTTGTTCCATTTGGAGTTGAGTTTTGTGCAAGATGATTAGTATTGATGCATTTGCATTCTTCTCCATGAAGTCATCTAGTTTGAGCAGCGCAATATTTTGAAGAAGCTGTTTATGTGGGTTTTTTTTTCCATTGTGTATTTCTGGCTTCCTTGTAAAATATCGGGAGTCTATTATGTGGACTTTTGTCTGGGGCTTCAGTTTGGTTCTACTCATCAACATGTATGTTTTTATGTCAATACCATGCTGTTTTTATTACTATAAATCTATGCTACAACTTGAAATTAAGGATGGTGATACCTCCAGTAGTTTCATTATTCGGGCTTCTTTTAATTTTCATGGTTTTTTTTTGTGTGTGTTTCCATAGGATGCTGAAAATTGTCCTTTCAAGATCTGTGAAAATTGTGCTTGAATTTTTCTGGGGATTGCATCAAATCTGTATATTGCTTTTGGTAGGATGACCATTTTTACTATATCAATCATCCGAATCCATTAGCATTCGAGTTCTTTCTATCTTCTGATTTCTTAATTTTTTGCAGTGTCTTAAAATATTTATTATACAAGTCTTTTACTTACTTGATTAGAGTTACCCTAAGATATGTATCATTTTATATTATTGTGAGTGTTATTGTTTCCCTGATTTCTTTCTCAGTCCATTTGTCATTTGTATATAGGAAGGCTTCTTATTTCTACAGATAAATTTTGTATTCTGATACTTTTTCTGAAAGTGCTTATGAGCTGTAGAAGTTTCCTGGTGGAGTTTTTGTCATTTCTGCTAATAGGCTTTTCTGGATTTACAAGAATTATGAGACTTAGCAAAAAAGATAAGGTCTGGAACTTTATAGCGGTATGCCAGGCTGTGTACATGGAGTTACGTGTATTTGCCAAAGATCACAGTGGAGCTAAGAATTCTGAGACCAGGATTCAGGAGTGCAAGAATTGAATTTGAAATTCTCGGAGCCATATTTTACTAAGAAATTTGCATATTTTCAAGATGCACAGCAACTGGCTGGACAAGAGTCAACTGATAATCTGAGTACAGATTTTAGTTTTTGTGATTCATTTGTCAGTTAGGTAAGTTTGAGAAGGGAGTGAACCGATAATGCCATCTTTTATTTGTGATACCTTTAGTTCAGGAAGATTTTTAGACTAACCTAGGAAGACATGGTACTCAACTACAAACAGCAGCCCAGACTGCGAGTGCTACCTGTAGTAGATTGGAATTCAATTATATACATTATACAAAAATACATATCATACTATATGCGGGGACACCAGCTTCTTTCCTATGTGACTGGCCTGTTTTAGCACAGTATTCCCGTTTTCTCAAAGGGGTCAACCTGATATTTCAATTTCTTGGACTCCAAAATAAAATGGATAGTAGAAGAAGATATGTTTATCTCATTTCTGTAGTGCTTATCTTCACTGTCTATCACTCAATAATTAAAAATAACAAGGTGTGGCAAAGGAAGGGCCAAATGAAAATAATTCAGGCATTGCAAATACACACACACACACACACACACACACACACACACACACTCACACTGAAAATGGAAGGAAGGAAAGACACTGCAGCAGGGGCAGGGAGAGAAGGATAAAAAGGGGTGAGAAAAGAAAAAGAAAGAGTAAAATTGAATCTGAGACATGAAACATAATTGAGGGGTTCAGTAGGAGTGTTACTCGATCACAACAGAAATTAGGGTTTGTAGCTGACAGATGTGTCAATAGAAAAAAATAAATATTACAGGATGAAATGCAAGTAACTCAAGAGCTTTCTAAGAGATGTGAAGTGATCTAACACGTGGATAATTGAAATTCAAAATGGGAGGCCATGAGGTGGAAGACACGTTTGAAGGCAGTCACCAATAAAGACCAAAATTAGAGAAAGAACATGAGCTGAGAAATTTTTTAAAGTCTGAAAAAATCCAAACATAGTAAGTATGAGAACAGTTTACATTTAGGAAAATTATGAAAAAACTACGGAAAACCAAAAAGGGACTGCTGGCAGAGGTTTTAGTTCAGTAGTAGAATGCTTGCTTAACAGCTGAATTTGATTCTCAGTGTTATAAGAAAGAGGTGAGGGAAAGAGACTGAGACAAGCAACCGGCAGAGAGACAGAGAGAAGGTAGTAGAAGATAAAATGTGTATTTCCTTTAAGAAGCAAAAAGTAGAAAATGACAGGTTACATTGTTTTGCTGCCTGGGGGACCAGCCTCCAGACAGCCTAGAACTCGAAAGGAAGTCACAGCTTGGGCATGTAGTGCTGCGACCCGCCCAGCTGGAGCACGAAATCTGGCGAGGGATGCCGATGTTAAACAGCACTCTAGACACCCAGTCTCAGTTCTTCAGGGAAGCAGCTCTCTTTATTCGTATAAACATGGGCTTATATACCCCTCTAACAGCAGGAGTCAAGGAACAGTTACTCTGTATCCAGAGGCAAGCAGGACACTGTTTTCCAAACAGGAAAAACCACAGGGGAACTGATCCCCAGCACTCTCTGGAACCCAACTGCACATTTTTCGCACAAGCAACTTAACTGGGACAGGACAAAAAAAGGGCATTTAAGATTAAGGCAGCAAACTTACTGCTGCCGACAATGTAGTAGACTTTTTTTTATCTGAGCGGGTTGAGGGAAAAAGACACTCACACACTCTCTTGATGGTTTCCTTCAGACCTTTCCTTTATTCTTCTTTTGCATTCTCTATTCTTTATTTTCCTGGTGATTTCCTATTCTCATTCTTGATGTTTTCCTTCCAACTCTATCTTTATTCTTGATGTTTTCCTTATAGTTCCTTCTAACTCTCATTCTTAATGTTTTTCTTCTAACTTTCTAATTCCTGATATTTTTCTTCTAACTCATTTTAATTCTCTCATTCTTTATGTTTCCCTTCTAACTCTCATTCTTGATGGTTTCCTTCTAACTCATTATTGATGTTTTCCTTCCAGCCCATTTTAACTCTAGCTAACTCTGTCTCTATTCTTTCCCTTACAGCTTATACACCCCAGCAAAATCCTTCGGGCAACATAAAAATTACAATGTTGTTACATTCTTTTTTCAAGCGAATGATTATAATGAATACAAAACAAACAGTAAAAAAAAAAGTATGTTTTCTTTATCCTTTATATGATCAAGCATTTTACATATTACAGATGAAAAACAAATTATCCCAAGAACCTACGTATGTTCATTCATACCTAAGCACCTTGTTATAGATTAACTGTGTAGGCAAGCAAGATATTTTTCTCAGTCAGATCTTTTACTGGCAAGCTTCAGTTTTGCAGTTACAAAGAAAGGGCCAATTACTTTATTACTTACCTTTAAAGGTAATCTTATAAAGAATCTTAAAGGAATCACAAACCTAAATTTTTATATATGAGAAAGAATCAGTTAGTTCTACTTTAAATCTTTGGAGTGCATACCAACTCATCAATAGATTTTTATATCAGGAGATCGAGGGCAAAAATGGGCACAAGCAATCATCACCTTTGGTCATAAACCAATCCTAACAAGGAAAATCCATCAGTTAGTAATAATTGTGCTGCTTTATTTTTGTTCCCTGACCTTAAAAAGTTCCACATTAACTATGTGCCTTTCTAAAACTTTAGATTATCTTCTTGGGTTTTTCACCTCAAAGCTATTTGGCAATAGCATCTTAGTCTACGCTTATTTTCAAAGCTTTGTTTCAACTGTAATGCACTCTGAAGCCTGTGAACACATCTACCAACACTAAGGTTAAAAGAATTTAAGCTAGCGGGGCTAACTGGGACTCAACTGATTTTCTTAATCATTAACCTAAGCCACAGTCTGTACAGCTCCTCAATAGAAACTCATTTGTTCTAGTTGTGTGACACTTCCTTGTTTATATTTTTATCATCAAAACTATTTAAAATAATATTATTACTATCAATTAAACAATACATCTTAGGAAGGAATCATCTTCATACTAATCTATGGGTAAACATGCCAAGTAGAATGGGATGTTTCCATGACATAAACACACTACGTTAGAGGCAGTGGGGATCTCCTCACACCCATTCATACCATGCCAGATACCAGAGGAAAACGGCAGCAGCAAACATGAAAGGGCACAGCAGAAGCAAAAGACATTCTGGGACCTTAGGTCTCGGGGTCTTGCCTGTCTGAGATTGGCCCATCAGAGAGTTTCTTCCTGGTGGGCTGACACCTTGAACTTCAATTGCCACCTGCTGCTCCTCTGACATGGCCACTGGCAACATTGAAAAGAAATGATAGAGTGAAATTTTCTGTGAAAACATTTTAACTGTTAACTCAGATTTCTATCCCAAACAAAATATCATTCAAAATTGAGGGTGCAAAAAGGAATTTTTTGACAAAAAGTAACCTGTTAAAAATTCATTATCAATAAACTTACATTATGGAAGAAACAATATTTTTAAATAAAAATCAATTGAAGAAAACAATGGATTGCAAAATCTAGAATCCATATATAGTAAAGTAGGTGATGTTCGAGAGAGAGAGTAGGCAATAGTTTTGAGAAATAATTAGCAGTTTCGGCTTGTGTGGGTTAGTAGCTGATGTCTCTGTCAACAAGCTTGTAGAATCAGATTAAAATGAGAAAAAAAAAACAGCTCTCATAAATAATCTTTTGCAAAGCTTTACTGAAAATGATCACATACACAAACTTAAACATGTGACTGATGATTTTTGATTAGCACATGTGCTCCTGTAACTATTATCCCAATTACAACCCTAGGAATTCATCCTCTTCCCTTAGACTTTTAAGCATCCGTCCATTGCTGTATTTTAAAGAAACTTGAGAAATTTTATGGCTCTGAAGTTCTATCAATTTTAAGGGAGGGAAATTTTACTGTAATTTATATAGGCCAGGAAGTTTTCAAAAGAAAAATGGGTTAAAACAAAAACAGATTTTAAATATTTCCCAGTTGGAATCCCTGCCTTTTAACTAGGAATCTTACAGATCATAATAAGTGGAGATTTCTCTCTCTCTCTCTCTCTCTCTCTCTCTCTCTCTCTCTCTCTCTCTCTCACACACACACACACACACACACACACACACACACACAGA
>CABHPP010138746.1:2966-28920 GCA_902168425.1 Peromyscus attwateri | reverse complement strand
AAATTTGAATTATAAAAGTGCACTGTATTGTGTCAGAGACTTCTTGTGGATTTATTGAGATAATTCAATAATTTTTATTTTTCATTTTGTATCGCATTGCTCTGTATATGTTAGAGCATTCTTGCATGTCATAGACAAACTTTAGAATATCTAGTCTTAAAAATATTGTTGAATTCATTTTGCTAATGTTTTATGGAAGAGTTTTGCATCTGTATTCAACAAAAGTAGTTACCTTTAATTTTATTCCCTCATAAGTCTGTCAAGTTTAGTATTATCACAGCAAGCTTGAAGTATTCCCACTTCCTTTCTTCAGAATAGCTTTAGGATTGTGTACTAATATCTGACACATAGCCTTTAGAGTAACGATTACTAGAGATATAGTTGAATGCTGTTTAGTGCTTAATTTTTTAAAGGACAAAGCTAAGAAATAGAGAACATGTTATATGTTATCAGAAATTTAAGAGAGAATCAGGTCTAAAGGGAATTTCTTAAGGTTATAGATGGTATCATGAGCATTCCAAATGATGATAAAAAATGTTCTACATCTTGTTGGGCAGTGGTTGTGCACAGCTTTAATCCCAGCACTCAGGAGGCAGAGGCAGGCGTATCTTTGTGAATTGAAGGCCAGCCTAGTCTACAGAGCTAGTTCTGGAATAGGCAGGGCTACACAGAGAAACTCTCTCTCTCTCTCTCTCTCTCTCTCTCTCTCTCTCTCTCTCTCTCTCACACACACACACACACACACACACACACACACACACACACACACAGAATGTTCTCCATCTTGACTATACCCAAGTGCAGTGTTAGTATACTGATTGTGAACTGTATTGAAGTTTGAAGTTTGGCAACATGTTATTATTGGAGGAAACAGAGAGAAAAGAATATAAGCTCTCCATGTTATTTTCTACAATTGCATGTGAATTTCCAACTACAATTTTTTAAAGATTTGTTTATTTTTATTTTGTGTGTATGAGTGATTGACCTTCATGTGTTTGTGTGTCACAAATAAGCAGTGCCCACAGAAATCATAAGAGGATGCCAGCTGCTCTAGTTCTGGAATTACTGGCCTTGTGGGCCATCGTGTGAGTGCTGGGAACCAAACCTGCGTCTTCTCCAAGAATAGCAAGTGCTCTTAATTGCTGAACTATCTCTCCAACCACAATTTCCAACTATGTAAAAATAAAAATTTAATTAAAAACCAAAGATGGTGCCACACAGAGATGTATAAAAAGCATTTATTTCCTTAAAGTTTTCAACTTTGAGTTGAAATAGAGTTTGCATACTGTACCCTTGTTCACTCCTGCAACTTCCAAGAGAGTTACAATAGTTTTAACAATCCATGAAAAGTTTTTATCAAAGTATTTAATGTGGGCCTGGTTAGATGGCTCAGGGGTTAAGAGCACTGGCTGCTCTTCCAGGAGTCCTGAGTTCAATTGCCAGCAACTACATGGTGGCTCACAACCATCTTATACTGGGATCTGATGCCCTCTTCTGGCATTAAGGCATACATGCAGACTCATATACATAAAATAAACAAATAATTTAAAGAAATTAATGCACACAAAAAATAACTAATAGATGCTAACAGATGACATATATTAATATGAACACAAATATCTGTAATTTTCATAGTCCTGATGGATTTTTGGTGGAATTTTAACAAGCAAGTCAGGTGCTCAAGGCATTGTATCTCAAAATGTACCATTTCTCATAAACACAACCTTGCTTTACATTGGCAATTCTTTGCCATTTTTCCATTGTTGAGGCACAGGTACTGACAGGTAATTTTTTTGTCTGCTGATACAGTGATGCTTATTTCTTATTTTGCTTTACAATCAAAGGATAGGTTATATTAAGGCATTGATAATTTGTCCTACATCCACCTGCATCTATACTCAATGTATAGTATTATATATGATATATATATATCATATATATATATATTACATATTATATGTAGCTGTAGTTTTCTCTCCGGGTCCCGCCAAGCCCTGGCAGTCCGACAGCCCACTTATAAAATAAACACACAGACATTTATATTATTTAAACTGTTTGGCCTAATGGCTCAGGCTTCTAGCTATCTAGTTCTTACATTTTAAATTAATCCATTTCTATAAATCTATACCTTGCCACATGGCTCGTGGCTTACCGGCATCTTCACATGTTGCTTGTCATGGCGGCGGCTGGCAGTGTCTCCCTCCACCTTCCTGTTCTCTCAATTCTCCTTTCTGTTAGTCCTGCCTATACTTCCTGCCTGACTACTGGCCAATCAGTGTTTTATTTATTGACCAATCAGAACACCACATTTGACATACAGACCATCCCACAGCATGAATTCATGAAAAAGCTGTTTGCCTGTGGCCTTGTGGGCCCCAGCTCAGGCCTGAGCTACACTCGGCTGATTTTGGTGGCACAAGCTGGTAGGATTTACTGAAGGAGGGAGAGGCAGGAGGATCCTGAGTTTGAGGCCGGCCTAGGAGGCTTGGGAGAAGCTTCAGCCCAGGCTGAGCCACAAACAGTGGTGGGACCATGGAGGCAGTGGCTGCTGCTCCGAGTTGCTGGCTCCTTCTCATCGTGCTGTTGTCTGCGGTGGTGCTGCTACCTGGGACAAAGGGTTTACTACTGCTTGTTCAGAGAAGAATTTCCAGGACCATCGTGTTACAAGAAAGCATCCACAAAGGTCAGTTTGGAAAAGTTTGGCAAGACAAATGGTGGAGAGAAATTGCTGTGAAGATTTTCTCTTCTAGAGAAGAATGTTGTTCATGGTTCCGAGAGACAGATATTTATCAGACTGTGATTGCGCCAAACCACAGAGGAGGCACCAAAAAAAAAAAAAGAAAAAGAAAAAAAAGAAAAGAAAAGAAGAAAAGAAAAGAAAAGAAAAAAAGAAAAGAAAAGAAAAGAAAAGAAAAGAAAAGAAAAGAAAAGAAAAGAAAGTCTTCAGGGAACCATGACCACACCTAACAGTGACTTTGAAATCTTCAAAAGGATGAAGAGACTCCACAAAGATGATTCCACATGGACTATGGTAAAGCCATTAAGCTGATTAACACCACAGAAAGTTCTGCTTTGGACTAAAAACTACGCAGGACAATTTTGAGATGGCTAGCTGAGATGATCGAGCCTGACAAACTACTCGAACAAGGACTTGAAACAAGCCCTGCATTTTCTCATTATGCAGTGGCTGGACAAATGATACAAGACTTGACTATTAACCCAAAAATTTTCTTTTCAGGATTCCTTAAAGATGTCTTCACCCCTAGAAAGTGGGAAGTAATTTTAAGAAAACAACGCCCACATTCCCAAGAAGTGGGATGGGAGGATTTTGGTCGTTTAATGAGTTTTGGATATTGTCATTGTCTATGACGGTTTGTTACAAGTTGTTAATTGTTAATGGTCAAGAAAAAAGCTGAACATGGATATTAGGTTCAGAGGTTTTGTTTTAAAAAAAGGAAAAAGGAAGATAAAGGAATAATAGGATAAATGGGTAGATCACTGAATCTACACTAAAAAAAGGGGGGGAAGTGCTGTGGGATGGTCTGTATGTCAAATGTGGTGTTCTGATTGGTCAATAAATAAAACACTGATTGGCCAGTAGCCAGGCAGGAAGTATAGGCAGGACTAACAGAGAGGAGAATTGAGAGAACAGGAAGGTGGAGGGAGACACTGCCAGCCGCCACCATGACAAGAAGCATGTGAAGATGCAGGTAAGCCACGAGCCACGTGGCAAGGTATAGATTTATAGAAATGGATTAATTTAAGATATAAGAACAGTTAGCAAGAAGCCTGCCACGTCCATACAGTTTGTAAGCAATATAAGTCTCTGTGTTTACTTGATTGGGTCTGAGCAGCTGTGGGACTAGTGGGTGACAGAGATTTGTCCTGACTGTGGGCCAGGCAGGAAAACTCTAGCTACAATTATATATGTATTCATCTTATTGAAAGTAAGAATCTTATGAGGTACATGATGAAGTACCTTAAGATGGCATAGTGGTGGGTATTGTGTTTTGTATGTCAATTGTCTAAAACTCCACAGGTTGTCAGTAACAAAGCCAAGTCCTGAGCTCATCCCCCTTGACACTGAGATCTAGAAAGAAGAGATGTTTTTCCCATTTCAGTGGGTCTTTGTTGCTCATTGAAACTTAACATACCAACATGAGGTCCTTATAATTTAAGTGTATCAAATACAAACTTTCTAAACATCAATGACCATGCATCAGTGAATTTTATAGACTGAAGTTCTTCCATGAACTATTATATGACACCATGTCCCTTCACATGTGTAACTGTCTATGTTTTGTCACTTATATTGTGAAAATAATATATAGGAGGCAATTAGATTCCGTTCTAATACCTTCACATTTTTCTTTCAGTGGCAGTATTCCTGACATAGATGGAACCTGGAAACTACACAGTTGTAACCTAGTTCATACTTTGGGGGTTAACAGAGGATAGTACAGTCTGTGCCATTTTATTTGTTATGTTTCTAATAAGCTCTCTTACCTTCATGGGTAATTTAAACATAATTGTGCTAATCAGGACCAGCCCTCAACTTCACACTCCCATGTACCTTTTCCTCAGCCATTTGGCCTTTCTAGACATTGGGTACTCCAGCTCAGTCACTCCCATCATGCTGAGGGGTTTTCTTAGGAAGGGAACATTTATCCCTGTGCCTGGCTGTATGGCTCAACTCTTTTCTGTGGTGACATTTGGGACATCTAAGTCTTTCTTGCTGCCTTCCATGACCTATGACTGCCATGTGGCCATCTGCTCACCTCTGCTCTACTCCACAAGATGTCCTCCACAGTCTACATCCTCCTAGTGGGAACTTCCTAAGTAGGTGGATTTGTGAATGCTTGAATACTTACTGATTGTTCATTAAATCTGCCCTTTTGTGGACCAAAGAAAGTTAATCACTTTTTCTGTCACTATTGACTACTTTTGAAGCTTTCTTGTTCTCATGACTTTTCTTTTGAAGCCATTTCCACAGTCTCTTTGGGCTCCACCGTTCTGGTCACTGTTTATCATTTCCCTGTCGTATGTCTACATCCTTGTGTTAATCCTGAAGATGTGCTCTATAGAAGGCCATCAGAAGGCCTTCTCCACCTGCACCTCCAACTTCACTGCAGTCACTCTGTTCTTTGAAACCATCACATTCATTTATCTGATGCACCTGTCCAGCTACTTTATGGACCAGAAATAAAGTGGTGTCTATGTTCTACACTGTGGTGCTCCCCATGTTGAACTCCCTCATCTACAGTCTCTGAAACAAAAAGGTTAAAGAAGCCATGAGAAAACTGATGGCTAAAGCACATTGGCGGTCCTGAAATATTTGAATTTATAAACAATATAATGAAGTCTGCTCTTGCAAGTGAAGGACAATGTTCTAAGTCAATTTGAGATTATATTTATAATATTCTAGACTTATTTTATCATCTCATTATCAAGAGACTTTTCAGCATAAAAATAACAAAGATAAACCACTAAGATAGCACCACTTACTGATTTTTTTCTTTATCCTTCCATTGGCCACCATTTTTTTGCATCTGTAAGCACAAATATTTCCACCTAAATTCTGTGTTCTTTGAATGCAGCCTTTAGAATTAAAATGGTAGAAGCTTCTGGAATCCTTTGAATGAGAATAACATTGCCATCCATTATCAGTCTGAAAGATGGCCTCCAGCTTTACAGCAATCTAAGTGGGGCTGGTGTTGGAAGGATGCTGTGGTGGTTTGAAAGAAAGTAACCCTTAAAGGGAGTGGCACTATTAGGACGTGTGGCCTTGTTGGGGGAAGTGTGTGACTGTGGGGGTGGGCTTTGAGGTTTCTTATGCTCAAGATACCTCCCAGTGAGTCAGTTGACTTCCTGTTACCTGCAAGATGTAGCACTTTCAGCTCCAGCACCACATCTTCCTGCATGCTGCCATGTTCCACTTCATGATCTTAATAGACTGAATCTCTGAAACTTTAAGCAAGCCACCCTCAATTAAATGTTTTTTTTATAAGAGTTGCCATGGTTATGGTGTCTCTTCACAGTAATAAAAACCCTAAGACATGCTGTTCCCAACAGGATTCCTCTTGTGGTTCCTCTGTTAGTGAACTGTAGCCCAGCCAACTTGGAAGATAACCTAAATTCTCTCTTAGCTGATGGCTGTTATCTTTTAGGAATCTGTTAATAAGGACACCCTACTGAGGATAATTGTAATGGCCTTGCTTCTGTGGAGATGAAGCCCTCGGTGTACTCCTGGGCTGTTTCACTATTGAGAACTATATGATGCATAATTCTATAGTGTTTTTGAACAATTTATTTATTGATTCTAGAGATGATTTTTTTTGTTTTCTTTTTTAAGATTTATTTATTTTTATATGGATGAGTGTTTTGTGTGCATGTGTGCCTGTCCACTGTGTACTTGCCTGGTGTCCAGGAAAGTCAGAGGAGGAGTGTCATATACCCTGGCACCAGGGCTACCCCTGGTTGTGAGCAATCATGTAGGGGCTGAAATATCAAACCCTGGGCATCTGCAAAATCAAACCCTGGTCATCTGCAAGAGCAACAAATGTTCTTAACCTTTGAGCCATATCTCCAGTCCTGTATTCTCACTGTTTTATGCATAATTTCATTAGAAAAATGATACTTTTTGGAATTCTTTCTCTGAATCAGATTAAGGTTTTTTTTTTTTTTTTTTTAGAATTTAAAATTATTTGTGTTGTAATCAATCCCTTTTGGTGCTTACAAATCATTTGTCTTTTGTGAAAATGCATTTAAAGAAAAAGTATAACATTTGAAGAAGCTGACTTTTTTCTTTCGTGAAAATGTGAATATTTGATTAATCTTAATACGTCTTATATTACACAATGTGCAGTGATTTCACGGTCTTCAATATCAAGTCCAATTTCCCTGAGTGCTGGAAGAACAATCACTTGTGGCAGTAAGGCTTTGAAATTGAAAATTTGATGGAAGCCTCATAAATTCTACTTCTTCAGATTTTCCATTAATTTTTAATATCAAATAATACAAATTAAATTATTTTCTGCTCTAAATAATAAAAACAAATGTTCTCTCCTCAGATGCTAACTCTCTGAATAAAGTACCCATATAGGTTTATTTAGGGCTAAGTACTACATACATAATCGATACTAGATACCATGGTGCTGTCTACAAATACTTCCTATGTAGCATAATAGGAAAGGAGAAAGTCACACTGGACCTTAGAGGATTGTTCTGTCCTCACAGACATTTAGTGACTACGTTATGTGAATGCACATGATAAAATTTTATTTCCACTGGGGTTTAGGAATGAAGAAATAAGCAACAGAATTATTAAATGTTTATTTTCTTTGTAATTATATGAAAGTAAGCAGAGGAGGATTCTTTGCATATATAGCCTTTCCAGATTTCATTTCAGATTGTCCTTAGTATGTATTTTGAAACCTCCTATGATACAAAACACAATGGTCTAAGGTGCTTCCTGATGTAGCTGCAGCTAGTATATTTAAGTTGACAAGGAATGAGCTAGGTATATTGAGTATTTAGTCTGTGAAAGTTTTAGTTTTTTTTTTCTCCATCATCTAGCACATTCTTTTATGTGGTGGTATTGTGTTCCCTGAAATATTGTGCACTCTAATAAACTTATCTGGGGTCAGAGACAGAACAGCCACAATATTAAACATAGAGGTTAGGCAGTGGTAGCACACGCCTCTAATCCTAGCATTCCAGAGGCAGAAATCCCTCTGGATCTCTGTGAGTTCAAGGCCACATTGGAAACAGCCAGGCATGGTGACTCACGCCTTTAATTCCAGAAAGTGAGCCTTTAATCCTAGGGAGTGATGGCAGAAAGCAGAAAGGTATATAAGGCATGAAGACCAGAAACTAGAAGCATTTGCCTGGTTAAGCTTTTAGGCTTCTAGCAGCAGTTCAGCTGAGATCCATTTGGATATGAGGACTCAGAGGCTTCCAGTCTGAGGAAACAGGATCAGATGATGAATTGTGAGGTGAGGAAGCTGTGGCTTGTTCTGTTTCTCTGATCTTCTAGCATTCACCCCAATACCTGGCTCCAGGTTTGATTTTATTAATAAGATCTGTTAAGATTCATGCTACACTTTTATTGTATTTCTCATCATCCCTAACTCTACCTATATTTTTCAGTTGGAATTGGGAAAGTCCAATCAGTGTGAATGTTCCTTCTCCTCTACATAAGTAGCTGCTTATTTACTCATAGAGTATTAAGATTTTCCCAGTAGATTTGGATAAAATAAAGGATCAGGAGTTCAGGGATATAGCTAGGTAAATTATGGTTATGAGAAAGTATGGAATCTCATCTAATATGAAGGAATATGTGAATATGAGGGGAATACACTGTGAGATCAAGAGATCAGAGTTCCCAATGTGACTAACAAATTTCTGCATAGGGTCACTAAAGCTATTAATTCAAGTTACTTGAGGTTTCTCAGATTAAATGTGTCATGAACTCTATGCATCCTATACAATTCCTGTATACTGTCTAACCACCTTTAGTGTCTTAGGTCTTGAGAATATAGATTATCAGTGTCTAAGAATTCTCTTCTGGGAAGCTCATGTATAACATCCATCCATATGCCCGCCCACCCACCCACCTGATGTTCATGATTAAGTCTAAAAAGTTATCAAGGAGCAGATGTTAAATAAGTGAATGTTCTAGCCCTAGTCCTCAAAGTGATGACCATGCAGTCATGAGAGACAGATAAAAAGAATTAAAGTTTAGATTACCAAGTGATAAAATGTAGGTCTTTAGAAGATGCTCTGGAAACACACAAGGAGAAATAGTCTTATCTGAGAAGGCAGCATGTTGGTAGACTCAATAAGGGTCTTAGATGGGATCTTCCATTTTCAAATGAAGTCTTTTCTAGGCTTCAGCTCACCAAAACCAGTCTGGATACCACCATTTCTGACTATCCACCTACCAAGAAAGTATTTCAATTAGATCCTAGCCCAGCTCCACTCTCACAGATTCACCTGGTCATCTGGTGGCAAGTTGATCCAGCCTGAGGAAGACTTGGCTATGGTACCAGTTGAAAGATATCACTTGCCAGTTTGGATTGTTATCTTGAAGAATTATAAAAATGCCTTAAATAAAAGTGTAAGACAGTATGTGTGGTCTCAGTTTCCAAGCAGCAAAGGAAGGAGTGGACTGTTACACTAACCATAAGAAGTTACTACAGTTTAGTGGCTTAAAGAAATACAAAATTGTTATCTTATACTTCTGAATGTCTAATATGATTCTTACTGATAAGCAGCCAAGGAGTCAAAAGCACAAATCTGCTCTAGAAGCTTAAGAGACAACCTATTTCCTTAGTCTTCTGAGATCCTAGAAGCCACTCTCTTCATGGTTTCTAGCTTTCTTTCTCTGTATTCCACACCAGCATTGATATATATATATAGAGAGAGATATATAGAGATATATATAGATATAGATAGATAGATATAGATATATAGATATAGATATATATATAGATATAGATAGATAGATAGATATAGATATAGATATTATATATATATATTTGTTTTTAAGACAATACTTTACTAACATTTTTTTTCAGCTAGCCTTCTAGTTTTAAGTTTTATCATTGTAACATGTCCATTTTGGTAAGATTATTTATCAACTTACCAGTTAATTTAATTTATCTTAGAAATTTAGCATATTGCTAATTGGTAGGATTTGTTCCTGGGCACCTTTGACAAGCTATTACTATGCCTACCACATTAAGTAGTGAAAGACATTTTGTTTTCAAGAAATTGTGATCATTAGAAACATTTCCTCTAATTACTTCTGCAATTAACTAATACCTAAGATTTAACAATCTTAATGTTTTATGTAAAATTTACACAAAATAAGTAAACCTTAAGTGCACAGAAAAGATTTTTCTTGACAGATGTGTGCTGTGTAAATCTAATTAACTTTATTAATAAAAACCAGGAGTCAGATATCAGGATAAAAACCTGAAAGATCAGAGAAGTAGTGGAACAGCCACCAGTGACTTCCTACCTCTTCTATTCCTCCTACCAAAAAGGCTGAGATCATGTCTACACCATACCTTAACACTTCTTGTCTCCTCTCTGTACATATCTCTAGTCCTCTATGGTTAACTAGTTGCTAGCTCTGTCCTCTGACTCCAAGCAATCTTTATTTGTCAGAACACAAGCAAAATATCAGAAAATATTTCCCTTTTGTCTAAATAGAAAGTGAAGGTTTTAACTTATATAAACTATATACAATAAGTATAATAACTATATACAAATATATAAGGCAATAATTACATTAGCAATATCTAGTCCATTAGCATTTGATAAATTCAGAGAAAATACTCCAGTATATATCCTATCTTGGTGAGTCCAAAATGTTGTAACTAATTCACTTTCTATTGTAATTTGCATTACCAACACGAAACTACTTTTTGATGTCTCTCAACCTTATACACTTTATACCTCCTTTGTGAGTGTTTTTTTTCCTGAATTTGTTAATAAGGAAAACTATAACTATTACTATCTAGTCTTCAACTCTATCAGAGACCTGAGAAGGATATAATATTACCTGAGTAAACATGAAGTACAGAGCAAACAACTTCCAAAACTAAGAAATGGCAGAAACAGCTGGCTGCCTGGGCAATCACCCAAGGTTCCTGTGTAATGATTGACCATCCACTTTCAGCCTACATGACTATAATATCTGACAGACTCTTCTGTGAAGCAGGATTTTTGAAGGACTATCTCACCTTGTCTTGGCAATGTTTGGCAGTCACTTTCTTTTGTGTCCTGTTTGTCAAATTTGGACAGCATACCATCAGCACTTGAGGCAAGGGCAGTTTCTTGACTGGTGGCTAACTTTTGCCACAAAGAAAGTAAACTCCATATGAAGTTTCTTCAATGCCTGTCATCTTCTCTGAAGTAGATTGGTGCTGCCAAGGAGCAGACATGTCTCATTATCATTTTAAAAAAGCCCCTTATGTTATTAAAACCTCTTAAATGCCATATTCTATAGATCTCTGAAGGGTTTGAAGACCACTTGTCTATCTAAAATATATCTTTCTTTGACTTTAAAGTATTTTAAGGTATTTATACCTAACATGACTACAAGTTTGATTGTAATAGGTGACTATTACCTGCATTTCTTTATTATTCTAAATAGTTTTTAATAATAACTTTCAAGAACTAGAAATTCACATTACATTGTTAAATGAGCTGTATAAGTACAATACCTTAGACAAGAGTAGAAATGAATGTACAGTATGTTCTAATCAAAGTAACCTTAAATTTGTATCAATATATTAAGATATCTTAAACAAGAGTAGAAATATATATATAATATATATAAAATAACAAAAATAACATCAAATTTGTATCAATATAAAAAATTCTAGTCACTGTAAAATATTTAAAACTAGTAGTTGCTTTTTTGGTTTAAAAGTAGATTTAATATTCTACATTTTTATCCTATTCCTATATCTCCCTTTTTTCTTTTTAGAACAAGATCCCTAAATCTAATCCCTGATGTGTGAAGCATAAATCTAATTAGTATTATCAATAAAAACCAGGAGCCAAATATCTCAGTAAAACCTGAAATATCAGAGAAGCAGGAGAGCATCCACAGTTGCTTCCTACCTCTTCAATTCCTCCAGTCCAAAGGGGCTAAGATCCTGCCTCTGCTCCTCCTTATCACTTCCTATTTCCTCTATGTATAGACCTCCAGACTTCCATGGTTAACTAGTGACTAGTTCTGCCTTCTGACTCCAAGAAAATTTTATTTATCAGAACACAAACAAAATATCACACAACAGATGTGCTAGAACATGCCTTTAATCCCAGAATTCATGAGACAGAGACAGGTGGATCCCTGAGTTTGAGGCCTTCCTGGTGTACAAAGTGAGTTCCAGGACAGACAGGGCCATTATACACATAAACTCTGTCTTAAAAAATCAAAAAGAAAAAAGAAGAAAATAAGAAGAAATGACAAAGACAATCTAAGATTTGAAAACTGAATTCAGTAAAAATGTAGAAATGGGAAAGAAAATTCAAAATGAAATGGATTTGAAAAACTCAATATAGAATTAGAGAATCATATGAAAGCCTTATGAGTAAAATGGATCAAGTAAAAGAATAACAGGACTTGAAAATGAATTAGAGGAATTGGACCACTGAAGTAAAGGGTAAGAAAAAAATGAAGCACACACAGAGAACATTCGGGAATTGTAGGACACCATGAAAAGAATATATCTTCAAACTATATACATAGATGTAGGAGAAGAATCCCAAGGCAATGGTGTAGAACAGATCTTCAACAAGATCACAGAGGGAGAATTCCCCAAACTAGGGAATGACACACCTATACAGATTTAAGAATCACACAGAAAACCAAATTGATAAGAACAGAAAGGAAACTTCCCACAGCAGATAATAGTTAAGTTACTAAATAAACAGAAGAAGGAAAGGCTATTGGAACCTGCAGGAGAAAAACCGCAAGTAAATATAAAGGAAAACCCATTAGAGTAACAGCTGCTTTCTCAATGGATACTTAAATTCAGAAGAACTTGATGCAATGTATTTGATTCTAAAAGACGATAGTTCCCAACTAGACTACTGTACACATCCAAATTATCTGTCATAGTTGAAGGAGAAATGTTATGTGGTAGAAATAGGCTAAAAATGTTCCTTTCCAACAAACCAGTCCTTTGGACTGAGGAAACTCATTCACAGAGCAATTAAAAGACTTGATACCTGTTATTAAAAACCATACTGTTCTGGATGTGATCAAGAACAGAACAGCTTCAGTTGATAAAACAAAAAAAAAAAATCAGGAGAGAGCATAAGACAGATATTTTGGCAAACTTCTATAAATGATCAAAGATAAAAGCTAAAATACAAATAAATAGCATTGTAATTGAAGGATTACTAGACACAGGTAGAGATGTAGTGATAATTTCACCAAAATCTTGGCATCCATATTGTCCTCTTCAGGAGGTAAATATTCAGCTTTTAGAGATTAGAACTTTATATCAGGTAAAACAAAGTAAAAGGTGGATCAAATGTATGGGGCCAGAAGGACAGATAGGAAAATTAAAACCATATGTGGCTAACATAGCAATGAATTCATGGGGTAATGATTTGTTACAGCAATGGAAAACACAGATTAGCATTCCTCCAATCTCAGAAACAAACCATAAAAGAAATAATGCTTCTGGGAGAAACTTTAAACGTATTATCAAGAATAGTCACAGACTCTTCAGGTTGTACATAAGCAGGTCAAAGCAACTGTTGGGCTTTCAAGGATACCCAAAGCCCTACCTTTAAAATGATTAATTGACAAACCTGTGTGGATATATCAATAGCTTTTACATCAGAAAATTACAGACACTGGAACAGCTGATACAGGAGCAGCTAAATGTTCAACATATTGAAAAATTGACCTGTCCTTGAAATGTTCCTGTATTTGTCATTAAAAAGAAATACAGAAAATGGAGAATGGTAAATAAGGTAATCCAGCCAATGGGCTCTTTACAACCTGGAATTCCCTTGCATTCCTTATGACCTAAGGGGTAGTCTATTACAGTGATGGATTTAAAAGCCTGCCTTTATAATATACCTTAAAAAAAAACGAGATAGAGAAAAATTTGCATTCACAGTGCCTATTTTTATTAATGACCAGCATGCTGAAAGGTACCATTGGAAAGTTTTTCAACAAGGAATGTTAAACAGCCCCACTTTGTTTCAATATTTTGTAGAACAGTCATTAGAAATAATTTGTAATAGTTTCTTCAATCTATAATTTATCATTTTATATATATATAATATATATATTATATATATATGATATCTTACTGGCTGATTCAGATACAGATACCTTAGAAAAGATGTTTGATGAAATAAATAGAATTTTGCCTTGTTGGGGATTATAAATTGCTCCTGAAAAAAATACAAAAAGGAGATTCTATTAATTTCCTATGGTATGAGATAGTTTTACAGAAATCTATCCACAGAAAGTACAAGTCAAGAGAGATCAATTACAAACTCTCAATGATCTTCAAAAATTGCTGTAAGATATTAACTGGTTATAGCCCACAAGTGGACTAACTACTCAAGACCTAAGTAATTTATTTCAAACATTAAGAGGTAATAAGGACTTAAATAGTCCAAGAAATTATCATCTAAGGCTGAGAGAGAATTGACTCTGGTAGAAAAGAAATTATAGGATGTGCATGTGGATTGCTTGGATCTGAGCTTGATTATATTCTGGTTATTTTACCTTCTACACATTCTCCCACAGGAATTCTTATGCAGAGAGAAGATAATATCTTAGAATGGATATTTTAGCACACAAACAGGATAAAAAATTAAAGGCCTATGTAGAAAAGTTTTCTAAATTGATTCTGAAAGAAAAAATGAGACTTCACCAGTTAGCAGGAGTAGATCCAACTGAAATTGTGGTACCTTTTACTAATGCTGAAACTGCCTCATAATGGGCAAAAAATGAACATTGGCAAAGAGCTTGCATTATTTCTTGGAAGTGATGAGCAACAAATATCCCAAAAGTAAGAGGTTGCAGTTTATAAAAAGAACTAATTAGATCCTCCCTCATATAGTAAAAGGGACACCAATTTCTGGAGCCCCATGTTCTATACTGATGGAAATAAATCAGGAAGGGAGGATTATAGTCAGGAAAAATAAGTGAAGGGTCACAAAGCTCAGTTCAAAAATCAGAATTATATGCTATTCTCCTGATTTATTAGATTTTCCAGAACCTCCTAATGTAGTTACAGAATCTCAATATGAAGAAAGAGTTGTTTTACACATCAAAATTGCTAAACTTATCCCAGATGATTCAGAATTAACTTTATTATTGATTCAATTACAACAAATAATCAGAAATAGAAATCATCCCTTATACATAACACATATCAGATCACATAAGGGTCTAACAGGCCCTCTAGCACAAGGTAATAATGAAATTGATCAGCAATTGGTAGGAAATGTGCTAAAAGTCTCAGTGTTTCCTAAGAAACATCATGTTGATGCAAAGGTTTTAAGAAATATTTTTCCATAACTTGGCAGCAAGACAAGGAAATTGTAAGGTAAAGTTCTACTTGTTTTTGTATAACCAAACTCCATTACCTGCAGGTAGTAACCCTAAAGGTACTCAAATAAATGAAATTTGGCAAATTGATGTGTTTCATTTGCAGAGCTTGAGAAATTGAAGAATGTGTACCATGTAATAATATCTATCCAGGATTTTGATGAGCAACTGCTTAAAGTTCAGAAAAGGCTAATTACATAATTACACATTTATTAGAAGTCATGGCCATTATGTGGATACCTGTACAAATTAAGACTGACAACTTTCAGCATATGCCTCTAGTAAAATGAAACAATTTTTTATTTATTGAAATTTTCTTCATTTTACATACCAACCCCAATTTCCCTTCCCTCCCCTTCTCTGGCTCTCCCCATACCACCCCCCCCCTACTCCCATCTCCTCCTCATATGGGGTAAGGCCTCCCTTGGGGAGTCAACACAGGCTGGCATACCAAGTTGGGGCAGGATCAAGCCCCTCCCTCCTGCAGCAAGGCTGAGCAATCTTTCCCTTTCTCATAGGAAATAGGCTCTAAAAAGCCAGTTCATGTACCTGGGATAAGTCCTGGTCCCATTTCCAGGGGCCCCAAAAAACAGATAAAGCTACACAACAGTCACCCACATTCAAAGGGCCTAGATCAGTCCCATGCAGGTTCTCCAGCTATCAGTCTAGTGTCTGTGAGCTCTCACTAGTTCGGGTCAGCTGTCTCTGTGGTTTTCTCCATCATGATCTTGACCCCCCTTGCTCCTATAATCCATCCTCCCTCTCTTCTACTGGACTCCAGGAACTCTATCCAGTGCTTGACTGTGGGACTCTGCATCTGCTTCCATCTGTTACTGGATGTAAGTTCTATGATGACAATTATGGTAGTCATCAATCTGATTACAGGGGAAGGTTAGTTCAGGCACCCTACTAGTGCTAGGAGTCTTAGCTGGGGTCATCCTTGTGGGTTCCTGGGGTTTTCCCTAACAATATGCTTCTCCCTAACCCCATAATGGATCTCTACATCACGATATCTCTTTTACTGCTTTACCTCTCTGTCCCTCCCCCAGGGTAGCCATCTTGATCCCTCATGTTCCCATCCCCCATGCCATCCCCTCTAACCCCTCCCAGTTTACAAAGGAGATTTCCCCTTGCCTGTCCTTCTTAAGGTCTTCCTTTTTACCTAGCTTCTCTGGAGTTGTGGATTGTAGCCTGTTTATCCTTTGCTTCCCATCTAATATCCACTTACGCGTGAGAACATACTGTGTTTGTCTTTCTGGGTCTGGATTACCTCACTCAGGATGATTTTTTTCTGGTTCCATCTATTTGCCTGCAAGTTTCATAATGTCATTGTTTTTTTACCACTGAGTAATAATCCATTGTGTAAATGTTTGACATTTTCTTTATCCATTCTTTGGTTAAAAGACATCTAGGTTGTTTCCAGGTTCTGGCTATTACAAATAGTACTACTGTAAACATAGCTGAGCATGTGCCCTCGTGGTATGGCTGAGCATCTTTTGGGTATATACCCAACAGTGGTATTGCTGGGTCTTGGTGTAGGTTAATTCCCAATTTTCTAAGAAGTTACCATACCGATTTCCAGAGTAGCTGTACAATTTTGCACTTCTACCAACAGCGGAAGTGTTCCCCTTACTCCACATCCCCTACAACATAAGCTGTCTTCAGTGTTTTTGATCTTAGTCATTCTGACCAGTGTAAGATGCTATCTCAGAGTCATTTTGACTTGCATTTCCCTAATGGCTAAGGATGTTGAGAAATTCCTTAAATGTCTTCCCACCATTTGAGATTCTTCTGTTGAGAATTCTGTTTAGATCTGTAACCCTTTTTAATTGGATTATTTGGTTTTTTGATGTCTAGTTTCTTGAGTTCTTTATATATTTTGGAGATCAGCCCTCTGTCAGTTGGATTGGTAAAGATCTATTCCAATTCTATAGGCTGTCACTTATCTTATTAATCATGTCCTTTACCTTACAGAAGCATCTCAGTTTCAAGAGGTTCCATTTATTAATTGTTAATGTCAGTGTTCATGCTACTGATGTTATATTTATGTAGTCTCCTGTGTCAATGCATTCAAGGCTACTTCCCACTTTCTTTTTATCAGGTTCAGTGTAACTGGATTATGTTGAAGTCTTTGATCCATTTGGACTTGAGTTTTCTGCATGGAAATTGATAATGGATCTATTTGCATTCTTCTACATGTCGACATTCAGTTATGCCAGCACCATTTGTTGAAGATGTTTTCTTTTTGCCATTGTACAATTTTGGCTTCTTTGTCAAAAAACAGGTGTTCATAGGTGTAAGGGTTAATGTCAGCATCTTCAATTCAATTCCATTGGTCCACATGTCAGTTTTTATGCCAATACTAAGCTGTTTTTATTTCTATAGCTCTATAGTAGAGCTTGAAGTCAGGGATGATGATGCCTCTAAAAGTTGCTTTATTGTACAGGGTTGTTTTAGCTCTCCTGGTTTTTTTTTCCCATATGAAGTTGAGTATTGTTCTTTCGAGGTCTGTGAAAAAATTGTGTTGGGATTTTGATGGGAATTGCATTGAATCTGTAGATTGCTTTTGGTAATAATGCCATTTTTACTATGCTGATCCTACCTATCCATGAGCATGGGAGATCTTCCCATTTTCTGATATCTTCTTTAATTTCTTTCTTCAAAGACTTAAAGTTCATGTCATACAGGTCTTTCACTTCTTGGTTAAAGTTACCCCAAGATACTTTATGTTATTATTTGTGGCTATTATAAAGTGTGATGTTTCTCTCATTTCTATCTTGGCCCATTTATCATTTGTATATAGGAGGGCTACTGATTTTGAGTTAATCTTGTATCTCACCACATTACTGAATGTGTTTATCAGCAGTAGAAATTCCCTGGTAGAATTTTTGTGTCCACTTATGTATACTATCATATCATCTGCAAATAGAGAAAGTTTGATTTCTTCCTTTCCAATTTGTATCCCCTTGATCTCCTTTTGTTGTCTTACTGCTCTAGCTAGAACTTTGAGTACTGTATTGAATAGATATGTGGAGAGTGGACAGCCTTGTTTTGTTCCTGATTTTAGTAGAATCGCTTTGAGTTTCTCTCCATCTAGTTTGATGTTGGCTGTTGACTTGATGTATATTGCCTTTATTAAGTTTAAGAATGTCCCTTGTATCCCTGATCTGTCCAAGACCTTTATCATGAAGGGGTGTTGTATCTTGTCAGAGTCTTTTTCAGCATCTAATGAAATGATCATTTCTTTTTTTTTTCTTTCCATTTGTTTATATGGTGGAATACATTGACAGATTTTTGTGTGTTGAACCATTCTTGCATCTCTGGGATGAAGCCTACTTGATCATGGTGGGTGATTTTTTTTATGTGTTCTTGGATTCAGTTTGCTAGTAGTTTATTGAGTATTTTTGCATCAGTGTTCATGAGGGAGGGATATTGGTCTGTAGTTCTTTTTTGTTGTTGTTGTGTCTTTGTGTAGTTTGGGTATCAGGCTAACTGTAGCCTCATAAAAAGTGTTTGTCAATGTTCCTTCTGTTTCTATTGTGCAGATGAATTTGAGGAATATTGGTATTAGCTCTTCTTTGAAATTCTGGTAGAATTCTAAGCTGATACCTGTGGTGATATTTTATTTGTGCTGAAATGTGGTGATATTTTATTTGTATGTTAATAAATAAAGTTTGCCTGGAGATCAGAGGACAGAGATAGTTAGCCATAAACAAAAGTCAGGTGGTGATAGCACACACCCTTAATCTGATCACATGGTAGGCAGAGTCTCTGTGTGTTCAAGGACACAGCCAAGCATGGTGACACATGCCTTTAATCCCAGTACCAAGCATAGAAACCTGGAGGTCTGTACAGACAGGCAGTGACAAGGAAATGAGGTGGCTGGGCTAAAAGCCAACGAGAAAGCAGAACAGCAAGGCAATAAAGGCACAGGTTACACAGGAAGAAGCATGCTCTCTTGGGAAGCTACGGCAGTGTGGTGAGCTAAGGTTACCTGGTGGCTATTCCTATTTCTCTGATCTCTATGGCTTTCACACCTGTATTTGGCTCTGTGTTTCTTATTAATAAGACTGTTTAGAAATTCGTCTACAGAAACCATCCAGCCCTGAGCTTAGTTTGAATAAGGGTTTGTCTATCTTGTTGATTTTCTCAAAGAACCAACTCTTTGTTTCATTGATTCCTTGTATTGTTTTCTTTGCTTCTGCTTTATTGATTACAGCCCTCAATTTGATTAGTTCCTGTCTCCTACTCCTCCTGGGTGAGTTTGTTTCTTTTTGTTTCTAGCACTTTCAGGTGTGCTTTGAGCCGCTGGTGTGAGATTTCTCTAAATTCTTTATGTAAATTCTTTATGTGGGTATTTAGTGCTATGAACATTCCTCTTAGCACTGCTTTCATGGTGTCCCATAAGTTTGGGTATGTTGTGCTGTCATTTTCATTGAATTCTAGGAAGTTTCTAATTTCTTTCTTTATTTCTTCCTTGACCAAGTGGTGATTCAGATGAGCATTGTTCAGTTTTCATGAGTTTGCAGACTTTCTGTAATTTGTGTTGTTGTTAACTTCTAATTTTAAACCATAGTAAGATACAGAGGGTTATTCCAATTTTTTGTATCTGTTGAGATTTGCTTTGTGACAGAGTATGTGGCCAATTTTGGAGAAAGTTCCATGAGTTGCTGAGAAGAATGTGTATTCTTTTGTGTTTGGGTGTAATGTTAAATAGATGTCTGTTAAGTCCATTTAAGTCATAACATCTGTTATTTCCCTTATTTCTCTGTTAAGTTTCTGTCTGGCAGACCTGTCATTGTGTGGGGTTTGATGTGTGATTTAAGCATTATTAATGTTGCTTTTACAAATGTGGTTGCCCTTTATTTGGGGCATAAATATTCAGGATTGAGACTTCATCTTGATGGATTTTTTTTCTGTGATGAATATGAAATGTGATTCTCAATCTCTTTTGATTAATTTTAGTTTGAAGTTTATTTTGTTAGATATTAGGATAGCTACACCAGCTTGCTTAAGTTCATTTTATTGGAAAAATCTTTTCTCAAGGCTTGACTCTGAGATAATGTCTGTCTTTGAAGTTGAGATGTGTTTCTTGCATGCAACAGAAGGATAGATCCTGTTTTCATACACATTCTGTTATCCATTGTCTTTTTATAGGAGGATTGAGTCCATTGATATTAAGACATATTAATGACCAGTGATTCTTAATTCCTGTTATATTATGGTTTTGAGGTATTGGTCATTGTGTGTACGTGTTTCCCTTCTTTGTGGTTTACTGGTGTGGGATTATCTATTGCCTGTGTTTTTGTGGGTGCAACTAATTTCCTTGTGTTAGAGTTTTCCTTCTAGTACTTTCTGTAGGGCTGGTTTTGTGGATAGGTATTGTTTAAATCTACTTTTTTCATGGAATATCTTGTTTTCTCCATCTATTGTGATTGAAAGTTTTGCTGGGTATAGAAGTCTGGGCTGGTATCCTTGATCTCTTAGTGTCTATAAAACATCTGTCTAGGATCTTCTGAATTTCATAGACTCCAATGAGAATTTGGGTATAATTCTGATAGGTCTGCCTTTATATGTTACTTGGCCCTTTTTCCTTTCAGCTCTTAATATTCTTTTTTCATTCTGTATGTTTAGTGTTTTGATTATTATGTGGCAAGGAGACTTTTTTTGGTTTAGTCATTAGGTGGTCTGTACACTTCTTTTTTTAAGGATTTTTTATTCATTTTCTATACCAACTACAGATCCCCCTCTCTTCCCTCTTCCTGCCCCTCCAGTATCCCTCCATAACCCACCTCCCATCCTCTCTTCCAACAAGGTAAAACCTCCAATAGGGAGTCAGCAGAGCCTGGTCCATTCAGTAGGGGCAGGTCCAAGCCCCTCCCCCTGCATCAGGGCTGTGCAACATGTCCCACCATTGGTAGTGGGCTCCCAAAAGCCAGCTCATGTACCAGGGATGGATCCTGATCTCATTGCTGGGGAACCCTCAAGCAGATCAAGCTACACAACTGTCTGGCTTATTCAGAGCATCTAGTCCACTCCCATGGAGACTCCACAGCTGTTGATCCAAAGTTCATGAGTTCCCACTAGTTTGGTTTGGTTGTCTCTGTAGGTTTCCCCATCATGATCTTTGATGCCCCTTGCTCATAGAATCCCTCTTCCCTCTTTCACTGGACTCCTGGAGCTTGGCCTGGTGCCTGGCTGTGGATCTCTGCATCTGCTTCCATCGGTTACTGGATGAAGGCTCCATGATGCATTAGGGTATTCACTAATCTGATTTCTGGGGTAAGCCAGTTCAGGCAGCCTCTCCACTTTTGCTATTAGTCTAAGCTGGGGTAATCCTTGTGGATTCCTGGGGACTTCCCTAGCACCCTGTTTCTAGCTATCCACATGATCTCTCTCTCTCTCTCTCTCTCTCTCTCTCTCTCTCTCTCTCTTTCTCACACACACACACACACACACACACACACACACACACACACACAGTATCTCTTTCATTGCTCTCCTACTCTGTCCCTGTTCAAGCTCAACCATCTCATTCCCTTATGCTCTCATCCCCCATCCCCTACTCTCCATTACCCCCCTTATCCCCAGTTTACTCATGGAGATCTCATCTATTTCCCCATCTCAGGGCAATCCATACATCCTTCTTAGGGTCCTCCTTGTTAGCCAGCTTTTCTGGAGCTGTGGGTTGTAGTCTGGTTATCTTTGCTTTACATCTAGTCTCCACTTATGAGAGAGTACATACCATGTTTGTCCTTCTCAGTCTGGGTTACCTCATCCATTTGCCTGCAAATTTCATAATTTTTTTTCTGCCAAGTAGTACTCCATTGTGTATATGTACCACATTTTCTTTATCCATTCTTTGGTTGAGGGGCATCTGTTTCCAGGTTCTGAATATTACAAACAATGCTGTTATGAATATAGTTAAGCAAGTGTCCTTGTGGTATGATTAAGCATTCCTTGGGCATATGCTCAAGATTGGTATAGCTGGTTCTTGAGGAAGATTGATTCTCAATTTTCTGAAAAGTTGCCATACTGATTTTCAAAGTAGCTGTAAAGTTTGCACTCCCACCAACAATGGAAGAGTGTTACCCTTACTCCATATCCTCTCTAACATAAGCTGTTATCAGTGTTTTTGATCTTAGCCATTCTGATAGGTTGTAAGATGGTATCTCAGAGTTGTTTTGATTTGCATTTCCCTGATGACTAAGGATATTGAGCAATTCCTTAAATATCTTTCAGCCATTTGAAATTCTTCTATTGAGAATTTTCTTCTTTGATATTCTGGTAGAATTCTGCACTGAAATCATCTGGTCCTGGCCTTTTTTTTCCTTGGAAGACTCTTAATGACTATTTCTATTTCCTTAGGGGTTATGGGTCTGTTTAAACTGTATATCTGGTCTTGATTTAATTTTGGTATGTGGTACCTATCCAAAAATTGTTCATTTCTTTTAGATTTTCCAATTTTGTGGAGTACAGGTTTTTGAAGTATGACCTGATGATTCACTGGATTTCCTCATTTTCTATTATTATGTCTCCCTTTTCATTTCTGATTTTGTTAATTTGGATGTTCTCTCTGCCTTGTTGTTAGTTTGGATAAGGGCTTGTCTATCTTGTTGATTTTCTCAAAAGAACCAACTCTTTGTTTCATTAATTCTTTTTATTTTTCTCCTTGTTTCTATTTTATTGATTTCAGCCCTCAATTTGATTATTTACTGGTGTTTATTCCTCATGAGTGAGTTTGCTTCTTTTTGTTCTAGAGCTTTCAGTTGTGCTGTTAAGTTGCTAGTGTGAGATTTCTACAACTTTTTTATGGGGGCATTTAGTGCTATGAATTTTCCTCTTAGCACTGCTTTCATAGTGTCCCATAAGTTTGGGTATGTTGTACATTCACTTTCTTTGAATTCTAGGAAGTCTTTAATTTCTTTCTTTATTTCTTCCTTGACCCATTGGTGATTCAGTTGAGCATTATTCAGTTTCCATGAGATTGTAGGATTTCTGTAATTTTTGTTGCTGTTGAAATCTAACTTTAAGCCATGGTGATCTGATAAAATACAGGAGGTTATTCCAATTTTTTTCTATATACTTCTTGTAACTTTATGGGCATGTCCTTTTTTAGGCTGGGAAAGTTTTCTTCTATGATTTTGTTGAATATATTTTCTGTGCCTTTGAGCTGGAATTCTTCTCCTTCTTCTATCATTATTCTTTAGTTTGGTCTTTTCATGGTGTCCAAGATTTCCTGTGCTGTGGGATGGTCTGTATGTCAAATGTGTTGCTCTGATTGGCCAATAAATAAAACACTGATTGACCAGTAGCCAGGCAGGAAGTATAGGTGGGACTAACAGAGAGGAGAATTGAGAGAACAGGAAGGCAGAGAGAGACACTGCCAGCTGCCACCATGACAAGCAGCATGTGAAGATGCCGGTAAGCCATGAACTACGTGGCAAGGTATAGATTTATAGAAATGGATTAATTTAAGATGTAAGAACTAGATAGCTAGAAGCCTGAGCCATTAGGCCAAACAGTTTAAATAATATAAGCATCTGTGTGTTTATTTTATAAGTGGGCTGTCAGACTGCCTGGGCTTGGCGGGACCCAGAGGGAACTCTCCAGCTACATTCCTGGATGTTTTGTGTTAAGAATTTGTTGGATTTAACATTTTCTTTTACCAATGAACCTATTTCCTCTAACATATCTTCAATGCCTGAGATTCTCTCTTCCATCTCTTGTATTCTGTTGGTTATGCTTATATCTGTACTTTCTGTTCATTTACCCCAATTTTCCATTTCCAGAATTCCCTTGGTTTGTGTTTCTTTTATTGCCTCTCTTTCAATTTTCAAATCTTGAACTGTTTCCTTCACCTGTTAGATTGTTTTTTTCTTGGCTTTCTTTAAGTGATTTATTGATGTCTTCCAATTTTTTGTTTGTTTTTTCCACCATTTCTTTAAGAGATTTTTTCTTTTCCTTTTTAATGGCATCTATTATCTTCATAAAGTTATTTTATGAAGGTCATTTTCTTCTGCTTCTTCTATATTTGGATGTTTGGGTCTTGCTGTTGTAGAACGACTAGTTTCTGGTGTTGCTGTGTTGCTCTTTATGTTGTTGAATGTATTCTTACACTTCAGTCTACACAATTGGGTTGAGGTAATTGTAGATACAGGTGATGGTTCTTTCTCCAGTTGGTGCAGGTGGTGCCTGTGTCTCCAGGCTGCTCTTCCTCCAATTAGTGCAGATAGTGTGCCTCCAGTGGCCTCTGATGCCCTGGTGGATGGTAAGTCTGCTGATCAGCTGCTGGGGCTCTTCCTCCAATCAGTGTTGGTGGAGTCTGTGCCTTTGGTGGCCTCTCTTCCTCCAATTGGTGTTGGTAGAGTCTGTACCTCTGGTGGCCTCTGGTACCATGAGGGATGGTAGGATTGCTGACTGTCTGCTGGGGCTGTGATGCATGGAAGAGGAGCTCAGAATGTGTCCCAAGCCTAGGGCCTAGAGAGTAGGGTTGTCCAGCCTACTGGAGGAGGCTGGCCACTCACCTCTTCCTCCAATCGGTGTTAGTGGAGTCTGTCCACTTGGAACATTTATGTATCAAGATAAAAGAAAGATTGAATGTTACCTGATGGTCAAATATTATAAGAACAAGCTCCAGGAATCATCTTCCTATAGCAGGGCTTCCTTATGTAGGACTTGGGACCATTTGTGAAGTAAGACCATAAGTATCTCACCACTAGACACACTCATCTTTATTAGCATACCACTGAAAATCCAGTGGAGAAAATCCAATGAGTTGAGAAAATTGGGTGTGTCTGTGTTTTCATATACAATGTGCTGGCTGATTCCTTAAAATCCCAAGGTCTTCTTTCTCTCCATTATTAACTGACAGTATTACAACTGCAAAGATCCAATTGGTTTTGTAACTTGATTTGGATAATTATAATTAGCATGGGCTAGGCTGTGATCATCTCTGGTGACATCTCTGAGAAGCAAGTGCTTGGAACTACTGTCCTGAGCATCATTGTGTAATTGTAGTTATGCCTTCAAGTGCTACAGGTAGAGATGCAATATTTGTCTCTCTGTGACAATATTCTACATTTTAATTCAGTATTAACATTTTTGTATGTATGTTTTCACTCCAAACACTGGGCTCCTAAGTTTAACAGCAAAGCAGTTATTAAAGACACTTCTTTCCAAAGCCAACATTATGTCTAAGCTAATGCTCCCTTTTAGATGAATCAAAAGTCCCTTCCTTGTTCCTAAATTTCATATGATGTCCAATATGTGATGTTATTTTAGATTGTTCTGAACAATTTTAATTATGAATGTTTTTGAGATAATGCCATGAATATGTTAATTTCCTTCATGCTTTAAAGTGATTTATACAAAATTTTTTGTAACTATTCAGCTGTACTGTTCCCAATGCTTCATTATATCACTGTTTCTTTCAAATGTAGACCAAGAAATAGAAATATGAGTCAAAATGTTTCACAGCATAAATTCAAAATAAATATCTCTTTAAACAAAGCCAATATTATTTGACATACAATGTACATTATTAGAAACAAAATCTTGTTTTATCTGATACCCTCATTTTTTACTTTTTATAGTTAGCATACAAAGCAATGGGTTTCATTATGCATTTTCACACATATGCATATGTGGGACTAGGTAGTAGCTGATTTGTTCAGTCTAGGCCACTGGGACTGCCCCCTCAGATGAGGGGCAAAGCCAGTTCTTCTACACCCATGCCATCAGGCTACAGCAGCTCTTCCACACCAGCAGTGAGGGGCCAGACCATCTCTTCTGTGTGTGGGACCAGCTCACCCATGAGGGGCAGGGCCAGCTCTTTTTTTTTTTTTTTTT
>CABHPP010138745.1:29610-77145 GCA_902168425.1 Peromyscus attwateri | reverse complement strand
TGCATGTGTCCTTGCAGGCCAGAAGGGGGCACCAGATCTTATTACAGATGGTAGTGAGCCACCATGTGGTTGCTGGAATTTGAATTCAGGACCTCTGGAAGAACAGCCGGTGCTCTTAACCACTGAGCCATCTCTCTAGCCCATCAACCTGATTTCTTGTAGTACGCAGGACCATCATCCCAGGAGTGGCACCAACCACAGTAAGATGGGTCCTTCCATATCAATCAAGAAAATGTACCACACAGGCCAATATGATGGAGGCATTTTCTCAATTGAGGGTCCCTCTTCCAAAATGACTAGCTGGTGTCAAGCTGACATAAAATAAGCCAGTACAAACATTAATATCAGAAATCAACCTGCTTAATACACTCTAGGACAAATTAGTATTTACTTGGAAACATGCACAGATTTCCCTTTCTCATGAAGAATAATCAAATTATACACTGAAATGGAAAAGACAAAATTCAAGTGTTTTGAGAAGTCATAGTCAAGTATCTTTTGATGTGTAAAGTTTCCTTTAGATATGCATATTTAGATATGTAGAAGATATGCAGATTAGTAAGTATAATGCCAAACAAACAAAATCAAGAATTAAAAATCTGCACCAAGCAGTGGTGGTGCATGCCTTTAATCCCAATACTTGGGAGGTAGAGGCAGGTGGATCTTGGTGAGTTTGAGGCCAGCCTGGTCTACAGAGCGAGTTCCAGAACAGCCAGAACTGTTACACAGAGAAATCCTGTCTCGAAAAACCAAAAAAAAAAAAAAAAAAAAGAATTAAAAAATCTAATAATTGACATTAGATGCAAGAGAGCCTTTAATAATATTCCATCCATGTCATGATCAAAGCTCAGAATCTAGTAGGTAGGCACAGGAGTATCATAGATTAAGATAATAAAGGCTTTCATGACAAACACATAACTAGTAATAACATGCTAAATGAGGGAAAACACTGAAAGCATTTTCTCAAAGATCAGAAAAAAATTACTCGGTGACTACCCACGACTCTTTTTGAATATAGTACTAAACTATTAGCCAGAACAATTACGCAAACAAAAGCAATAATAAGTATACGAATCACAAAGAAGGAAGTCAAACGGTACTTGTCTCAATACATAGAGAACCATAACCAGGTACTATAGTGTACACTAGGAATCACATTACAAGGGAGGCTAAGACAGCAAGATTTAAGAGTTACAGGCCACCGGGCAGTGGTGGCACACGCCCTTAATCCCAACACTTGGGAGGCAGGGGCCAGCGGATCTCTGAGTTCGAGGCCAGCCTGGTCTACAGAGCAAGTTCCAGAATAGGCTCCAACAGCTATACAGAGATACCACGTCTTGAAAAACAACAAAATGAAACAAAACAAAACAAGAAAAGAGTTCCAGGCCAGCTGGGGTACATAGTTATACTCTCTGTGTAAAAAGCAACACATTCAAGAAAACCAAGGACAGATCAAAAGATTATACCAAAAAGGCTTTAAGAGATTATAAACTATTTAGATAGGCAGGGGGGTACATTTTCTCCCAGTGAATAGTGAACTATCTCACAGAGATAGTTCAGACTGTCAGGAAGTTATGATATATGTACACATAAACTAAAATGTCCAAGAAAACCTCACTGATTATGTGAAAATCTTCAACAAAGACAGCGTTAGGTCATTGAAGAAAGAAATAGAAAGAAAGGGTGTGAAGGTAGGTGGGTAGGGTGGTAGGGAGGTTTGGGGAGGAGTTGGGGGAGAGGAAAAGTGTGATCAGAATATATTGCATGAAAATTTTTTTCAATAAAAAAGGCAAAAAATATTAAGAAAGAAATTAAGCAAGACATTAGAGGAAGAAAGACCTACCATGATAATGGATTAGGAGAATCAATATCACTAAAATGACTCAAAGTAATAACATAGATAGATTCAGTGAAATTCCCATGAAATTATCACATTTTACACACAACTAGAAACAATTCTTAAATTTGGTATGAAATCACAAGAAACTAGAAGAGTTCAAGCTTATCGAGAGAGAGAGAGAGAGAGAGAGAGAGAGAGAGAGAGAGCGAGCAATGCTGCATGCTTCACATGACCTGATTTCAAAACACATAGAACAGAACAAAACCCGACAGAATACTGTCATAAATATAGATGTGTAGTTAAATGGAAGAGAAAAGAGGACATAGGAATAAACCCACGCGTTTGGCCAGTTGATTTTCAACAAAGGTGTCAAAAATACACACCAGAGGAAGGACGGAATAACTGATAAACGATGATGGTAATACTGGATTTCTACATGGAGATGTCTTAAACTAGACCTCTAGAGAAAAATCAGTTCATAAACTGTTCACTTGTTGCCTCAAAATGATTGGCTGACCAGAAAAGACAAAACACTATTAAGCACTCTCTATTAAGCCAGCACCTTAATACTGTAATTTACCACTCCAAGAAAAGCCCTTCTCTTCTACCTCCTGATAAGCTTTCACACCTTACATCCAGGGCCGTCTCTCTATTTGTAAGTCTCTTCATGTGAGGCCATACCTTAATTAGCATTAAAAAATCGAATCAATCCCTACACACAGTCTAATTGCATCACAGACGGCCACACATCTCCGCTCCGTGTTTCTCAACAGGGATCGGTGGATGGCCTGGTCCGGTAAATTTGGCAATATCGGGGAGGTCCTGGGAATTGAGGGATTTCAACTGTCAATCCAAAAAAAAGCATTTGCATGGGGGACAAAATCGTGGATTTTAGAAACGGCCCGACATGAATCGGAAAGACAGGAAAATCCGGCTCTACTAGACAAAACAAAGCGATCGCGCATCGGCCCGCAGGGCTCGGGCCCACGACCCTCCGCCACCGCGTCTTCGGGGATCCGGGGCGCAGCTGCAGAGGCGCCCCCCTACCCAGCCCGGCCCGCTCCCCCAACAGCCCGGCCCGCCCGCCCCGCACCCCCGGCGCTCACCATGGCTGCGCTCGGGGCCTCCTGCGGCCTCACGCAGCTCCTAGGTTCAGGGGTCGTGGAGCCGCTGAGGTCCAGCGACCCGGGACTCCCTCAGTTGACTGGACAGCCTTGCAAGGAAGGAGAGTTGCCAGGAAGAAAGACGGCGGATGAAGAATTTCCGCTCCGTTCTCCGGCGCTCCTGATCAAACAAGTTGCACCGGAATGCCACTTTTTACGTCCGAATCCCTGGACGGCTGCGACCTGACTCTGTTACTAGGTCTGGAGGTCATACAAAAACCCCGCGAGGCTGAACAGCTTGCGACTCCATAAACTGACACCACCGGGCCGCATCTACGGAGGCACCAGGAAGAAAGATGGCGAGTGACGCTCTTCCGCTTCGCCTGCCGGCGGTCCTGATAGGACAACTCCTACTGGCCGCTTCAGCTGCCCCCAGGATTACTCCAGCGGGTCAGTTTCACACTGTGCGGTTGAACGATCCGCGCTCCCTGAGCTGACGAGCTCCCACACTGAGCCCTTCGTGGCGGAAGAACGGATGCCTACCTGGCTGGCTGGAACCAAAACAAGCGTTCCAGCCACAGTCGTTCTGTGCCCAGTCTTCTCTTGGTGAGGACCAGCTGACCTTGGATACAACTGCATTTAAGCAGAGTTTGCCTCTGACTTGGCCGAACGGCCACCTGCTGCATTTCTACACACTGCACCCCTCCCACTTTGGAAATGAACTCACCGGTTTAAGTGAATTACAAGGTTAGTGTCCCACGGAGACAGTCCACGTGCTCAGAGGGGAGGAAGGCTTAGCTCAGGACACACTGAAACAGGTGCAGCCTGATGCCATTCTTGAGCAGTTTGGAGTGAGACGGTTTGGTTCAGAGCCAAGACTTTCTCGAAACATTTTTTTTCCCCCATTCTACTCATTTTCACTCAAGAAAAGATAAACATGCCAACAAGAGAATACAACCAGTCAATGCATATGGAAACTGGAGTTATATGCTAGCAGTGTCACAGAGGGAAGAAAAACATTTAAACTCTTTTTTTTTTTTTTTTTTTTTTTTTTTTTAGTTTTTTCGAGACAGGGTTTCTCTGTGTAGCTTTGCGCCTTTCCTGGAACTCGCTTTGGAGACCAGGCTGGCCTCGAACTCACAGAGATCCGCCTGCCTCTGCCTCCCGAGTGCTGGGATTAAAGGCGTGGGCCACCACCGCCCGGCAGCGTTTGAACTCTTACACAATAGCCTGTTTCATCCACTTTTACAAGGATTGAGAAGGCGACAATATTTTAAGCCCGAGAACTAACACCGCTCCATAACAAGGCATCCTTTCTGAAAATGTTTCATTACAAAGATGGTATGTTAATCATAGATTCAATTTTTCGGCGTCCATAGCACCTAGATTGGTCCAGTTTGTCCACGTGTCCCAAGGCTGTGAGAGACTTTCTTTTCCTATTTAAGTCTTTACCAATCCAGACGATTCAAATGCAGAGCATTTTCTGATTATCATAGCTTCTGTACGGAACCTCTAAGTCCCTCATCTGTATACTTCCTCATGGATTGTGCCTTCCTCTGTATTAGGTCAAACTTGAGGGACATTTTCTTTCTTTCTTAGTAGTTCTTAGAAAATTTCATACAAAGTATTTTGATCATGTTCATGCCTGCCTCAAAAACAAATTATATTTATCAACACATTGATTGAAATAGTTATGAAATTGTACAGAAATTCTTTGAAGAAAACATACAAAAAAAGTAAAACTAGTGAATAAACACAAAAGTTTTTTGTTTTTTTTCTGAACACAGACTAAATATTTAAGAAACTATCACATCACTCCAGTAGGGACATCAACAAATTATTTTCCAAAAAAATATGGAAAGCTTCATGCTTTCATTCAGGACCATATCTTTTGCTAGTTCGAATTTTAGTATATGTGTTATCCAAGTGAGCCCAATAACTCATCTCAAGTACCCGTTAACCACAATTTTAAAACTATAAAAACTAATTCTCTTGACATCTTAGAAAACCACCTCATTCCCTAATGAATTTAACATGGCTTAAAATAAAAACAAAAAACCAAATGTTTATGATATAATTTGATTTAAAAATACTGCCTACTGAACTCACTATTGATATTGGTGAATTGTTATTCCTCAAACCTGGCAGAACTGCTTTTCTGCAGCCATTTTTCTTTAATTTTTTATTGAGAGCCACTGGTAGTGAAAGTCCATGGAGTATACAGCAGTGACAACTAGTGTTCAGAAGGTCGACCTATCAGAACTAAGGGTTCTGTTAGAGGAAACCATCACCCAGGCGTTATGGAGTTACTGCCTTTTGAATGAACTGGCTGTCTCTGGTTGTAAACTTCTTGTGTAATAACAGCTATGAGTCTCCCCATTTACCATGCATCTCCATGTTACGTGTACATGTAATCTCACAATTGCATCTCAATCTTGGGCAGAACTTTCCCTATACGTTTGGGGTAATTGGACAACTGTCCCCAGCTGTGTTTATTTTTCATTAACATATATCTGGCTAGGGCCGTTCTCCAGACAAAAGTATTTCAGCAAAGATACCTTTTTCCAAGGACAAAACTGCACATAGATAAACATTAGCTCATCTCACTCACAGATAGAGAAAAGAACCACTAACAATTAAATCCTCAACCCCTTACCTTCACCCCGGGTTATTTACACAAGACCCTAACTTAAGAGATTTACTGCTCACATTCCTGAGATGATGTTTTAGCCATTTGCTAGATACTGAGTTAAGGCAGTTACTTCCCACTGACCCAAGGAGATTGCCTCCAGGCCAGGCAGGCAATAGATACCAAGCTTCTTTCTTGTGCAAATTAAGTTTTTATTCCTCCCCAGCCAGGTGCTATTCCTAGATTTTCTCCTCATCAATTACTCTGAGTGAAAGTGCTTTTACTAACCCAATACTACACGCTCTGACAGAGGTTGCTTAGCCACCTAACATCTGTCCCCCTCCCTATCAGAAAGCAGCTGCAGCTGGGATGAGTGGGAAAAGCGGCGCCAAAGACAGTTTGCTTTCTTGTGACTTATTGACCCCTAACATTCTACCTAGCCATTTCTAGATTATAGTTTGAGCACATAAATTCCCTAATTGATCTTAGCCTTTAGTTGACCCTGCCAGAGAACTCCCCTTTAGTCACTCCCCTTTTGGGTTGTAATTGGACAATTAATTGTTTTATGTGTGGGTCCTTATCACCTCTCTCTGCGACCCTGAAAACTTGAAGCCTCACATTGCTTTACCAAAGAATTACTGTGTGTGTATATATACTGGTTCTCTGAGAGCACTAGAAGAAGAGGATTGATGGAGAAGAACAAAGATGAGGACGGAGATGGAAAGAACTAGGTAGAATGATGAGAGAACAGCAGAAGGGACTGAGAGCAGGAGGGACTGAGAGCAGGAGGGACTGAGAGGAGCTAAGTAAGAGAGCAGAAAAGAAACTGTGTAGATAGAATCGCCATAGAAGAATAAAGTGAATGGACTGAAGAACTCAGTGTGCTTAGATTCACTGAATATCCCTCAGATTAGAATCCTCAGCTGGTTGGTAGACTCTTCCGAGGACCCTGGGAGCAAACAATATAGGCTGGACCTAATATTGTTTGCGTTAATTTTTACTATCATGTGTATGATGTGTGAGTGTGTATGTATATTCCATGATGTGCACATGGAGATTACAGGACAACTTTGTGGAATTAGTTTAATTTTTTGACCTTTACATGCTTTCTGGGGATTGAACTCAGGCCATCAGACTTGTACAACAAGTGCTTTTACCCACTGAGCCATTTCAAAGGCTTACATTTATTTTCAATTTTTAAATTAGAAATACATAGACTGAAATTAGAAATACGTAGTTCAGAGATCTACTTTAGGAGCAGGTCACTGATAAGCATATTATATTTACAATCTTTACAGCACTTCTTTTGACATTGTGTAATTTTCAGAGCAGTTTATAAATTACTTAGCATCAGGCCACACTTGGTACCATTGTTTTGGTAGAATTCCACTATGGACAATTTTCTTACACTTACCAAACTATTTGTTACAAGTAAATTTTTTTTTTATATATTTCACATTTACATGATTTGATTCAGGTGTACTCACATGGTCAACTAAAGACTTACATATATCTTCAAAATCTTTTTTAGCATGGTGGGCTCTATATTTTTTAATTAAACTGAGATGACAAGAGGTGTCCCCACATGTTTATATTGATATGAATTTTCTTCATTTGAACTGTTGATATTTCCTAGAAAAATCTTGTGATAATGGGGCCTCCCCACATTCTATATTAGGGATTTTCTGATTTTATATTTTGAACAGGAACAAGAGCATATGAAGGCTTTCTCATGTTGCTTAGTCATGGTTTCTTTCCAGTGTGGAGTCCATGTATTCAAATTTTTACTAAGGAAAACAGGACTTCCCCAGAGTTTGCATTTTAGAGGTTTTCACTGCATAGTGAATTTGCTTAGTTTTTTTAAGGAACTCCAAAGCATGAATTCTTTGACTCCAAATTTTCATTCATAGGTTCCAAATGCTTTTATGATGTCAAATGGAACTGGAAAATGTGAATGCCTTCTTGCATTGCTTATATGTATGGTTTCTTTCTACCAGAGTCCATTTATGGCATTGAAGGGTACTATGGTAAAGAAAGGCTTTCTCACACTACCAACATACACAGGGTTACTATCCACTATGAAACCTTTCATGGTGTCAAAAGAAAGTGTGACGCCTGAAGGCTTTCCCACATTGCTTACATACATGGGGTTTCTCTCCAGTATGAAGTCATTCATCCTTTAATCCCAGCACTCGGGAGGCAGAGGCAGGCGGATCTCTGTGAGTTCGAGGCCAGCCTGGTCTCCCAAGTGAGTTCCAGGAAAGGCGCAAAGCTACACAGAGAAACCCTGTCTCGAAAAACCAAAAAAAAAAAAAAAAATATGAAGTCATTCATGTGTCCAAACATTACATAAAGCAGAAAAGGCTTTCTCACATTGCTTACATTCATAAGGTTTCTCTCCACTGTAAATGCTTTCATGGTTTTGAAAGGAACTGAGAGGGTGAAGGATTGCCCACATAGCTTACATACATATGGTTTCTTTCCACTGTGAATGTTTCCTTGGCATTGCAAGTGATTTGTGAAGTCTTTATTACATATCTTCTACTGTGAGACTTTTCATGGAATAGAAGGGAACTATGACTAGTGAAGGCTTTTCCATACACCTTATATACACAGGGTTCTGTTCATTGTGAATCCTTCCATACTATTGAAAGGAACTGTTATAAGTGAAGGATTTCCCACATAGCTTACCCACACAGGGTTTGTCTCCACTGTGAATTCTTTCATGGCTTTGAAGAGAACTGTGAGTAATGAAGGCTTTCCTGCATAACTTATGTAGGGCTTTTCTGCACTGAATCTTCAAATGGTAATGAAGATAAGCATGATTAGTAAAGGTTTTCCCACATAGCTTGCATTCACAGGCATTAATGTCTGTATGAATTTGTTCATATGTTTGTAAGGAACTTAGCTGCACAAAAGCTTTCCTACATAGTTTACAAACATAAGATTTCTCTCCACTGTGAACTTTAGCATGATATTGAAGAGAACTGCTATGAGTGAAGGATTTCCCACACAGTTTACATATATATATGGTTTATCTCCATTGTGAATCCTTTCATGACATTGAAGGGAACTATGACCAATAAAAGCTTTCCACACAGCTTGCATATGTAGAGTTTCTCTCCACTGTGAATCCTTGAATGATATTGAAGGGAACTATGAATAGTGAAGGCTTTTAAACAAAATTTGCATTCATAGGATTCAACCCCAGCATGAATTCGTTCATATGTTTGTAAGGAACATGATTGCATATAAGCTTTCCCACATAGTTTATCTCTACTATGAATCCTTTTATGGTATCTAAATACAACTGAAGGCTTTCCCATATAACTTGCATAGATAGGATTTTTCTCCACTGTGAATCTTTTCATGGCAACAAAGAGAGCATCCCCATGCATTCCCAGCATCCCCATAGCAGCTCACAACTGTCTATAATTCTACTTCCAGGGGATCTGACACCCAGGACAAAATACAAATGCACACAAAATAAAAATAAATAAATTGCTGGGTGTGGTGGTGCACACCTTTAATCCTAGCACTTAGGAGGCAGAGACAGGCAGATCTCTGTCAGTTCAAGGCTAGCCTGGTCTACAAAGCAAGTTCTAGGACATACTCCAAAGCTACAGAGAAACCATGTCTCAAAAAACCAAAAAAAGAAAGTATGTCTGACAATGTTTCAAATCTTTGGAACACGGTGATAGCTTGCCTAATTTACATACAATAATTGAAAACTCTATTATTAGCTAGGCATGGTGGCACAAGCTATAATTCCAGCAATTGGAAAATAGAGACAGAAGGATCAGAAGTTCAAGGCCAGCATCAGCAATGTAGCAAGTTCAAAGCCAGCCTGGTTATGACACCTAATCAAAACAAAACAAAGAAAAATTCTCTACTATTCAAGACACTATTCTATTGAGAAAGAGGCTAGCAAACAGAACATGGGAAAGGTAAATAGTCTTTAATGAGCCCACATATAAACAAAAATCAATTAATAACAAGCATTGCATAACAATACATGACTTAGGGACAAACAATAAGTGGAAATATACATGGATTTCCCCTTTCCATGGACAATAATCAAATTAATACATTGAATTATGAAAAGATGAAACTTGATAAGTTATTGTCAAACATCTTTTGACATATGAGAGTCGGTGGAGTAACAAAGCAAAATAAATGGCATGTACTAGCTCCTGACATCTAGTACATTGTCCAGTGGAAGAGGATTCTTCCTTCCAAGGTGTAAAGTTAATAGAGCCATAGAACAGTATAGAAAGTGGTATCAAGCCGGGTGGTGGTAGCGCACGCCTTTAATCCCAGCACTCGGGAGGCAGAGCCAGGCAGATCTTTGTGAGTTCGAGGCCAGCCTGGTCTCCAAAGCGAGTTCCAGGAAAGGCGTAAAGCTACACAGAGAAATCCTGTCTCAAAAAAACAAACAAACAAAAAGTGGTATCAAGAAGCTATATAGGTGACTTTGTGTCTACACATGTCATAGTTACTTTTCTATTGCTGTTCTAGGATCCCTTGGCCAAGAGTTACAGAAGTAACAATTTATTGGAGCTTACAGTTTTAGAGGGTAGTCCATGACCATTATGGTGGGGAGCATGGCAGCTGGCAGGCAGGCATGGTGCTGGAACATTCTGACCCATTCCTTGAAATCCCACTCCCTTGGTGCTGCCCAGCATCCTGATGTAAAAGCCTCATTCTAAGGGAAAACTCCTCCCCTTCTTCTCTCTCTCTCTTCCACTTTTCCTCCCACAAGGTGTGCACCCTTTGAACCCCCTCTTTCTTCCTCTCTCTCCTTTCTGTATTTCTCTCTGTCTTTCTAATAAACTCTTTCTGCTCAGATGCAGCATCTGGCTTGTGAATTACTGGCTGCCAGTCCTGCTGCCATGCCTGCATGGCACTGCATCTGCCCAGCATGTTTCCCTGCACACATGGGATACCCTCAGGGTTCCCCATGTGATATATAATTCATAACAACATCCTTATCCATGGAGAAAGACAGAGAGAGAGAGAGAGAGAGAGAGAGAGAGAGAGAGAGAGAGAGAGCGCTAACTGGGAATGGTGTGTGATGCATAATCTGATGTGGGATGTCCTTCTGTATGCTGTGAATATGTATTGCTCTCATTGATTAATAAAAGGCTGACAAACTGGTAGCTGGGCAGGAAGTTAGGCAGGAAAGCCAAACTGAGAATGCTGGGGAAAGGAGGGGCGGGGTCAAGGAGTCACCAGCCAGACACAGAGGAAGCAAGATGAGTATGTCATATTGAGAAAAGGTACCAAGCTACATGGCTAAATACAGATAAGAATTATGGGTTAACTGAAATATAAGAGCCAGTTAGTAATAAGCCTGAGCCATAGGCTAAACAGTTTGTGTCACAAAGTGTGGTGGCATGGGTGTGTGGGTTCACATGGATCCATGGAATGAAAACTCAGAGGCACCTTGAGAATGAATTTAGCCTTTCTGGGCTGCAAGGGATCCAGTCTCTAAGGACTGAAACACTTTTCCTCCACCCAGGGCTGACGGGAGCCATAAGCCTAAGCGACCCTTGACACACATGCTGCCATATTTGGGCTTCTGTCCTCTTTTCTTAGATCTAGGCCTTGCTTAAGTCTCCATAGCACCAGAACCTCTTCTCACAGATACCAGAACCTCTTCTCAGACATCAGGCGAATGAGCTGCAGTTAGGCAATTAGGCAGTTAGACAAGAGTAGATAGATAACCTTCAGAGCAACATTTCCTGCTGGCTGAACAGTCCATAATTAAGTCCCTTCCTGCTTGCAACCCCCATTACTAAGTCCCTTCCTGCTTGCAACCCCCTTTGCCTACCTATATATGCCTTGAGAGAAAAATAAAAATTTGGAGCTTGATCAGATGTCCTGTCTTGCTCTCATTCTTTGTGTCTCTTGTCCCTTTCATTCACCAGCCCTCCCTTTAGGTCCCTGTTGAAGACCCCGCTGGCCGGGGCACAGGGCGATGTATTTTTCTCAATATTTACACTTTAGCCACTTAATTTCCATATGTTACAAACAATCTGATAGAAGCTCCCAAAACTACAAGACCCAAGTGTAATTTCTTCAATTCATCAGGTACCACAGTTTTCCAGGTTTCCTGAACCAAGTTTCGCATAGGCCTTTGTGTCCTTGGGAGACTCTCAGACAAGATTCACAGAAGGTATCTGTTAAACAAAAGATGGATTAGGGCTAGGTGCTTCTCTTTGGAGCCAGGCCAGGTGTAGCCCAGTGGGAGTGCAATCACAAGTTTGTAATTAATATTAAGCCTCTGGGTCAATTATTGGGGAAGTGGCTGCCAGGTATTTGAGAGTTGTTGGTGGGACAGAAACTTCTGACTACATAAATCTAATTAATCTTATCAATAAAAACCATGAGTCAGATATCAGGATAAAAATCTGAAAGATCAGAGAAGCAGGGGAGTAGCCACCAGTGACTTCCTACCTCTTCCATTCCTCCAAAATGCTTGTTAAAGAAAAATCCAAAATCTCTGTCTCATGTCAGAAGACCCACCTGATATGGGACAGAAGAAAAACTAAAGTGACTATTCTATTGCCACTAATTTCATAATCCTTTGGTTTTATTTTTGACTATTTAATATGTTTTCTCAAGGTATAAATATTATCTCAAAATTTATAATATTTATATATATATTTTTTAAAATTTTTGTCATAATATTAATGGTCATATAGAGTACTAATTCTAGAAAAAGGCTTCCTCTAGCTTCCTGTACATGATTTTGGGTTTGAGTCTTTATCAGGTAACTAGGAATTAAGTTTTTGTACTCTGGATGTACATAACATATATTGATCCTTTAACATCTTCAAGATGTGCTGCTTATGACATTTAAAATGTTTAAGTTTTCTGCAGTGAACCATGACCATGCCTAACAGTGACCTTTGATGTCTCCAAAAGGAGGGTGGGGACCTACAGCAATCATACCACGTGGACTATGATAATGCCACTAAGCTGACAAATACCACCTAAAGATCACCTTTTGACTACAAACTGTTCAGGACAATTTTAAGGTGGCTAGCTGAGATGCTCCAGCCTCACAGACTACTCTAGCCAGGACTTGACAAAAGCCCTGCGTTTTCCCATTACACAGAGACTGGACAACAAATGATACAGCTACCTCTCCCAGGACTTGACAATTATCCCAATTTTTCTTCAGGGTCCTCTAAAGATGCCATTGCCCCTAGACAGCACAAAGTAATTTTAAGAACATGACACCCACATTCCCCAGAGGTGGGGTGGGTGGTTTTTGTTGTTCCATGGGTATTACAGATATTTGTCAACATATGTGGAATTGGTTATAAGTTGTTGTTGGTAATGGTCAGGAAAAAAGATGAACAAAGGAGATTAGATTCATGGATCTCATTCTAAAATGAAAAAGAGGGAATATAGAAATGATAGGCTAAAATGGTAGATTTTTGAATCCACCTTAATCCAAAAAACAACTATTAATCTTATATATTTTACATTGGTATGGATTTTCATTTATTGATACAATTTTAAAATTAATTTTGTTATATGTATACTTCTAGTCTTTTTAATGTATTATGTTTATACAACTCATTAAAATGTAATTAAGAAATAAAGATTAATAGTCATCTTTAATAGTCAAACTTATAGTCATGTTAGTTAGGTTTTCTAAGTATACAGAGATATAGTTCAGATAAATATGTAATTTCCAAACACTTCAAAGACCTACAGAATATGACATTTAAAATATTTTAGTAACTTAGACTTTTCATGACAGTGAAACACATCCGCTCCTGGCAGCACCAATGTCCTCCAGAGAAGATGAAGAGCATCAAAGAAACTCCACATGGAGTTTGTTTTCTTTATGGCAAAAGCTAGCCATATGGGCAAAGAAACTGTCTTTTCAACTGCTGACAGTTACTGTCCAAACTGGACTAGCAGGACACAAGAAAGGCAACTGCCAAACTTTGCCAAGACAAGGTAGAACAGTCCTTCAAAATTGAAGTAGTTAGTATATATGACACAGATTTGTTGTGAAAAGAAAAGACAAAAGTTGGTACCAGGGAATGGGTTCCTGCTGTGACAATCCTGTTCATGTTATTTTTGGAGGAATGTGGAAGATTTTGCACTAAAACGATGTTTGAATGCTGTAAGCAGAGCTTAATGGGCCATCCTAGTAGGAATGGGTGTTGAGAGCAATGTGGATTTATTGAGGCAGAGCTCAAGAGCTTTCAAGAGGGAAACAATATTAGCAATCAGACTAGAGACACTTCTTGTGATGTTCTGGCAAATGTGGCTACTTTCTGCTCTTGTGTTTGCAAATGTGTGCAGGTGTCCATGATAACCAGACAAGGATATTATATCACCTGGATCTGGAGTTACTGACATTTCTGAGACACCTGTCTTAGTTTTTTTTTTTTTTTTTTTTTTTTTTTTTATTGCTGTGACAAAACATCGTGACTTATAAAAGAAAGCAATTAATTTGGCTTGTGGTTCCAGAGGGTTAGAATCCATGATGGTGAAGCAAAGGTATGAACAGCTGAGAGCTCACATCTTGATCTGCAAGTAGGAGGTGGATCAAGCCTCACCTCCCATCTCCCAGTCCTTCCCAAACTATTCTATAAACTGGGGACCAATTATTCAGAGATATGAGCCTATGGGGTTTTGCTGACTGGGGGGCCAGCCTCTAGCAGTGCAGGGCTCAAAAGGAATTCATGGAGTTGGCATACTAAATTTTTCTGTCTGAGGAGGTTAAGGGAAAAAGACACCCACACTCTCTCTTGATGGTTTTCTTCTTTATTCTTCTACTGCATACTTCTCTATAGCTTATATACCCCAACAAAGATTTTCACGCAATGTAGGAATTACAGTGTGGTTACATTCTATTTTTCAAGTGATTGGTTATAATGAATACAGGAAAAAACACACTTTTTTCATCTCCCTTACATGATTAAAACAAAGTCATCCCAAGAACCCACATACATTTACATCTAAGTAACTTGTTACAGATTAACAGAATATGGGGAAACATAGTGTAATTTTTTTCTCAGCCCATCCTTTTGTTGGCAGGCCATATACTGTGCTTACAAAGAAAAATCAATCACTTTATTATCTTGAAAGGTAATCTTATGAGGAATCTTAAAGGAATCACAAACCTAAACTTTTATACATTAAACACAATCGGTCAGCTCTACTTTAAATCTTTGGGGTACATACCCACTCATCAATAGTTTTTTATACCTGGGGATTGAAGGCAAGAATGGTTATAAGGAATTAATGATCACCTTTGATCATCAACCAATCCTAGCTGCTTTGTATTTTTGAACCTGACCTAATGAATCTATAACTCAGCTCTGTGTCCTTGTAAACTTTAGATTGTTCTCTAAGGTTTTTAATCTCAAAGCTATTATCAAAACATCTGATCTAACCTGGTTATTTTGAGGTTTTGTTTCGCTATGATGCACACTGAAACCTGTGACTGCATCTTTCAACATTTAGATTAAAGGAATTCGAGTCAGCCTGGCTCTTGGGACTCATTTGTTTTTCTTAATCATTAACCTGAACTCTGATCTATGTAACTCCTTGGGTGAAACCCATAGGCCTTAGCTGTGTAACATTTCCTTGTATTTATTTTTAATCATCAAAACTTTATTTAAACTAACATTATTATTATCAATTAGACAGTACAACTTAAGAAGAAATCATCTTCATAGTAATCCACAGGTAAAAATGCCCAGTAGAACAGGATGTATCCATGAGGTAAACACACCACATTACAGGCAGTGGGGATCTCCTTATACCCATTCACACCATGCCAGATACCAGAGAAAGATGGCAGCAGCAAACAAGTAAAGACACAGCAGAAGCAAAAGACATTCTGATGTCTGTGGTCTCGGTGGGGGGTGGAGTTTGCCTATCTGAGGTTCATCTATCAGGGATTTGCCTCCTGGTGGGCTGACACCTTGAACTTCAGTTGCCACCTGCTGCGCTGCTCCTCTGACAGGGCCACCAGCAATGGGGGCCATTCTCATTCAAACAATTCCACTTCCCAGCCCCAGTAGGCTTGTGGCCATATCATAATACATTTGCATTTAGGTTAACTTCAAAAGTCCTCATAGTCTTTTACAACCTTAACACTGTTTAGAAGTCCAGTGTCTTCTGAGACTCAAGGCAGTCTCTTAATAACTGTAGTCCCTGTAAAATCAAAGGGCAAATTATATACTTCTAACATACAGTGGAATAGAATATACATTACTATTCCCAAAGAGAGAAATGGGGGCATAGTGAGGAAATACTGGACCAAAGCAAGACTAAAACCCAGGAGGGCAAACTCTAAATCCTGTAGCTCCATGTCTAACGTCAGAGATTTAGATGACTATGCCCTTTGGGCTTTGCTCTCTGCAACATACTTCTCTGTCTTGGGCTGGTTCCACTTTTCTTGGCCAATATCCCATGGCTCTGGCACCTCTAACATCTTGGGGTCTCCAATGCTATCCAGGCTTCACTTTCATAGCTCCATAAAATGGCCTCTCAGGGCCTCCATGCAGGGACACTCTTACCACATGCCTTGCCTCAGTGGTTTTCCTTAACCTTGGAGAAAGATTCCAAACCCCTTTATTCGTTACTCTAAAACCAGAACCATGTGGATGATGATGTTACATAAGGCAGTGAGAACAAGAGTCCTTGCCTTGAATAAGGTGAGGACCAACATCAGAAGCTGTCCTCTGAATGACATATTCATGCTTACACTCATATATGCACAAAGATAAAAAAGTTTAAAAAAATCATCTAAATGGTTAGATATAGGAAACATCAGAAGTGACCACAGCCTAGTTATTCACTTGTAGGATGATTCTTCCATGCATATACACATATTGTCATTTAAAGTGTTATTGTATTAACAATTTAAGATTTTTCAGTACTGATGATTCAAACCATAGCTTCCTTCATGATAGGCCAGTGCTCTACCACTGAGCTAAATCTCCAGCCCTCAGGAATTACCTCCACCCCCCCAAAACAGCCTCATTCTGTCCACTCAAGATCCAATCAAAAACATTACTATTTTACATTCAAATGATGAAATAAAATTCCAAGAAGGTTTTATAAAACTGGCACCTTGTGTTACCAACATTTCAAAAAAGAAACAGATATACATAGGGGAAGCAGCTTGATTTACTCACAGTCACAAGGAACCCACACTTAGGTTAACTCTGTTTTTAAGCTTAAAGAACATCTCGAGGTGTTGTTTTGGCCCATGGTAGATCACTGACAGGGAGGAAAAAGTAAGCAGATAGGAAATTGCATTGTGGAACCTGCAAAATCCTTATTTTGACTGCACCCTCCCAATGTGTACAGGTGCAGTTCTAACCAGCTACCATTCACTGACAGTAGGTTCTAACCTATGATCTTTTCCCTACATCATTGCTTTTTAAAAAGTTATATGTATGTTTCTGTACTTAGGTGAATATATGCCACATATATGCTGCTGCCCATGGAGGGCAGAAGGTATCTTCTAGTGCTAGAGTTACAAGTGGTCGTGAGTTGCCTGACATTGGTACTGAGAACTGAACTTAGGTCCTCTGGAAGAGTAGCGAGTGCTCTTAATGACTGAGCTATCTCTCCACATGCCTACTGCTAGGATTACAGCTGTGTATTCCACTTGGCTTCTTACAGCCTTTGTAGTTTTTTAAAATTATTTTTATATGTATGGGTGTTTTGCCTGGTGCCTGCAGAGTCCAGAAGAGAGTTCTGGATCCCCTGGAATTGCGGATAATGGAGAGCCACCTTGTGGGTGGTAGGACTTGAACCCAGGTGCTCTGGAAGAATAGCCCATGCTCTTAACCACTAAGCCAAACATCTGTCCCCTGACACTTAAGATGAAACCCTGCTAGGTTCATCTTGTACCCTTGGTTTTCGAGAAACTATCCAAATGCCTGTTATCTTAAAAATGGTTGCCTGACTTATCAGCAATGACAAAATATTAGTCAGAATTCCCTCTGTTAATTTCTTTCTTTCAGGCCTGTACTTCTAACCAACACTCAACACATCCTTGTCTCTAAGGCTAGGCTGATGGCAAGGAAAACTTTTGGGATGTTGGTTGAGTTTTCTTTTCTTTTTTTTTTTATATTTATTTATTTATTATGTCATTTATTTATTATGTGTACAGTGTTCTGTCTGCATGTATTTCTGCAGGCCAGAAGAGGGCACCAGATCTCATTACAGATGGTTGTGAGCCACCATGTGGTTGCTGGGAATTGAACTCAGGACCTCTGGAAGAACAGTCAGTGCTCTTAACCTCTGAGCCATCTCTCCAGCCCCCGGTTGGTTAGTTTTCATATCAACTTGATACAAGTAAGGGTCATTTGGGAAGAAGGACTCTCAACTGAGAAAATGCTTCCATTGGGCTGGAGAGATGGCTCAGAGGTTAAGAGCACTGGCTGCTCTTCCAGAGGTCCTGAGTTCAATTCCCAGCAATCACATGGTGGCTCACAACCATCTATAATGAGATCTGGTTCCCTCTTCTGGACTGCAGGCATACATGCAGGCAGAACATTGTATACATAATAAATAAATAAATCTTTAAAAAAAAATGCTTCCATTAAGATTGGCCTGTAGGCAAGTCTAAAGAGAGGGTGTGTTTTCTTAATTTGTGATTAATGTAGGTGGGCCCAACCCATTGGGCAGTGCCACCCCTGGGCAGGTAGTACTGAGGTGTATAAGAAAGCATGCTGATCAAGTCATAAGAAACAAACCAATAAGCAGTGCTCCTCCATGGCTTCTGCTTCAGTTCCCGCCTCCAGGTTCCTGGAAGAAATATAAAGTTGTTTTTGGTCATGGTGTTTTACCACAGTAACAGAAACCCTAACCAAGACAGGGTCTAAGAGGTGACATTACTAAATTCCACTAACTACTCTTTAATTTCTCTTTAAATATTAAAAAAAAAAATGAAGCCCGGTTTTGGTGGCACACACCTTTAATCTCAGCACTTTGGAGGCAGAAGCAGACAGATCTCTCTGCATTCAAGGCCAAAGAGAGTTCCAGGATATCCAGGGTGGTTACAGAGAAACCCTGTCTCAGAAAAAAAAAATGTGTGTGTGAGTGCACACCATAGCATGTGTGTGGAGGGCAGAGGACATCTTGTAATGGAGTCAGTTTTCTCCTTCCACTATGTAGATCCTGTGGGTAAAACTCAGGTCATTCCTTTACCACCAAGTTGCCAACTTCTTTATACTGGCTCCTCCCTGCCCAGAAAACCCTCATGTGTTTATGCCTCCCCCTAACCCTGCCAGCCATGTGGTGATTAAGAATGGCTCAAATGACTCATATATACAAATATTTAGTCTTCAGTTGATGGAACAATTTGGCAAGGATTAGAAGGTCTGGCTTTTTTTGAGGAGGTGGGTCACTGGAGGTTGGATTTGAGGTTTCAAAAGATTCCAGCTATTCCCAGTGAATTTTCTCTCTATGCCTCCTACTTGAGGATCAAGATATAAGTTCTCCTCTGCCCCAGCAGCCAGTCAGCATGTAAGAGTCTTATAGGCAGGCCGTTCCACCACCGCCACAACCCATTGGACCCTGTAACCTACAAGACCCACTCTGCCACTCAAACCCACTGAACCCATGATCCTCCCCCAGCCATCCATCCCTTACAAAATCAACAGCCTTTAGAGGCACAAGCACTGTCTGCACCAGTTGGAAGAAGAGCAGCCCCTAGAGGCACAAATACCATCTGCACCAACTGGAAGAGCAGCCTCCCCATGAACAGCCCTCTCCATCAACATCAGCAGACCCTATAAGCACAAGTGCCACCCATACCAATGGGAAGAACAGGCACAGGCCAAACCTACACCAGTTGGAAGAACAGACTCCATAGACACAGGCACAACCCACACCAGCTGGAAGAACAGACCCCATATGCAGAAGTAAAGCCCACACTAGACAGAAGAACTGGATGATATGCTGGATCTAGGCACACAAACCTCAGCTGAGACAACCCTACTTGACCTGACAACCAGCCAGTCATCAGAACACTTGGCAATTCAGGCCAAAAAACAATAAATGAAACAGACAATAAAGGAACAAAAGACTTATCCAACAAAGACATCACAAGAATCAACACCTGTTCCTATGATTATCCTAAACCCAGATTCATAAACAGCAGTGTAAGAATACATTCAACAACATAAAGAGCAATATGGCACCACCAGAACCCAGTGATTTTACAACAGCAAGACCTAAACATCTCAACACAGATGAAGCAGAAGAAAATGACCTTAAAAATAACTTTATGATGATAGAGGTCCCTAAAGAAGAAATGAAGAATTCCCTTAAAGAAATTGAGGAAAAGACAAACAAAAAAATTGGAAGAAAGCACTAAATCCCTTACAGAAAGTCAAGAAAGCCAAGAAAAAACAAACAGGTGAAGGAAACAGTTCAAGACCTGAAAACTGAAATACAGGCAATAAAGAAAACACAAACCAAGGGAGTTCTGGAAATAGAAAATCTGGGTAAATAAACAGGGATTACAGATGCAAGCATAACCAACAGAATACAAGAGATGGAAGAGAGAATCTCAGGCATTGAAGAAGATACAATAGAGGAAAGAGATTCATCAGTCAAAGAAAATGTTAAATCAAACAAATCCTTCACAAAAAACATTCAGGAAATCCGAGACACCATGAATAGACCAACCTAAGAATAATAAGGATAGAAGGAAAAAAATTCCAGCTCAAAAGCACAGAAAATATATTCAACAAAATCATAGAAGAAAACTTTCCCAACCTAAAGAAGGACATGCCTATGAAGGTACAAGAAGCTTACAGAACACCTAATAGACTGGACCAAAACAACAACAACAACAACAACAACAACAACAACAACAACGAAAAGTCCCTTTGCCACATAATAATCAAAACACTAATCATACAGAATAAAGAAAGAATATTAAGAGCTGCAATTGAAAAAGGCCAAGTAACATATAGAGGCAGACCTATCAGAATTATACCCGACTTCTCAGAGGAGACTCTGAAAGCCAGAACATCCTGGACAGACATTTTGCAGACACTAAGAGACCACAGATGCCAGCCCGTATTACTATACCCAGCAACACTTTCAATCACCATAGATGGAGAAAACAAGATACACCATGACAAAACCAGATTTAAACAATACCTATCCACAAATCCAGCCCTACAGAAAGTACTAGAAGGAAAACTCCAACCCAAAGAACTTGGTTGCACCCACAAAAACACAGGAAGCAGGTAACCTCACACCAGCAAATCCCAAAGAAGGGAAACACACACACACACACTACCACCACCACTAACAAAACCAAAAAAAACAGGAATTAACAATCACTGTTCATTAATAGCTCTTAATATCAATGGACTCAATTCACATATAAAAAGACACAGGCTAACAGAATGGATATGAAAACAGGATCCATTCTTCTGCTGCATAAAAGAAACACACCTCAACCTGAAAGACAGCATTCCCTCAGAGTAAAGGGTTGGGAAAAAGACTTTCCAATCAAATGAACCCAAGAAGCTGGTATAGCTATCCTAATATCTAACAAAATAGACTTCAAACTAAAATTAATCAAAGAGATGAAGAATGACATTTCATATTCATTGGAAAAAAAATCCATTAAGATGTAGTCTCAATTCTGAACATTTATGCCCCAAATATAAGGACACTCATATTTGTAAAATAAACATTACTAAAATTTAAATCACACATCAAACCCCACACACTAGTGGGAGACTTCAACACCTCACTCTCACCACTGGACAGGTCTGCCAGACAGAAACTTAACAGGGAAATAAGGGAACTAACAGATGTTAAGACTCAAATGGACTTAAAAAACATCTATAGAACATTTCACTCAAACACAAAAGAATATACCTTCTTCTAAGCACCCTCATGGAACCTTCTCTAAAACTGACCACATACTCAGTCACAAAGCAAACCTCAACAGATACAAAAAAATTGGAATAACCCCCTGTATCTTATCAGAACATCATGGCTTTAAGTTAGAATTCAACAACAACACAAACTACAGAAAGCTTACAAACTCATGGAGATGGAACAATGCTCAACTGAATCACTACTGGGCCAAGGAAGAAATAAAGGAAGAAATTAAAAACTTCCTAGAATTTAATGAAAATGAATGCACAACATACCTAAACTTATGGGACACTATAAAAGCAGTGCTAAGAGGGAAGTTCATAGCATTAAGTGCCCACATAAAGAATTTGGAGAAATCTCACACTAGTGACTTAACAGCACACCTGAAAGCTCTAGAACAAAAAACAAACAAACAAACAAACAAACAAACACCCAGGAGGAGTAGATGACAGGAAACAATCAAACTGAGGGCTGAAATCAATAAAATAGAAACAGAATACTGCAAAGAATCAATGAAACAAAGAGTTGGTCCTTTGAGAAAATCAACAAGATAGACAAACCCTTATCCAAACTGACCAAAAGGCAGAGAGAATATCCAAATTAACAAAATCAGAAATTAAAAGGGGGATGTAACAAAAGACATTGAGGAAATCCAGAGAATTATTAGGTCATACTTCAAAAATCTTTACTCCACAAAATTGGAAAATTTAAAAGAAATAGACAGTTTTCTGGATAGGTACCACATACCAAAATTAAACTGAGACCAGATAAACCATTTAAATAGACTTATAACTCCTAATGAGAGAGAAGCAGTCATTACAAGTCTCCCAACCAAAAAATCCCAGGGCCAGATGGTTTCAGTACAGAATTCTTCCAGAATTTCAAAGATGAGCTAATAGCAATACTCTTCAAATTGTTCCACACAATAGAAAGAGAAGGAACATTGCCAAACACTTTCTATGAGGCTATAGTTACCCTGATACCCAAACCACACAAAGATGCAACAAAGAAAGAGAATTACAGACCAAACTCCCTCATGAACATTGATGCAAAAATACTCAATAAAATACTGGCTAACTGAATCCAGGAACACATAAAATAAAATCATCTGCCATCTTCATGCCAGAGATGCAGGGGTGGTTCAACATATGAAAATCTGTCAATGTAATCTACCATATAAATAAATAAACTGATTAGATGCTGAAAAAGCCTTTGACAAAAATCTAACATGCCTTCATGATAAAGGTCTTAGAAAGATCAGGAATACAAGGAACACACCTAAACATAATAAAGGCAATTTACAGCAAGCCAACAGTCAACATCAAATTAAATGGAGAGAAACAAAGTGATTCCACTAAAATCAGGAGCAAGACAGGGTTGTTCACTCTCTCCATGTCTATTCAATATAGTACTTGAAGTTCTAGCTAGAGCAGTAAGACAACAAAAGGAGATCAAGGGGATAGAAACTGGAAAGGAAGAAATCAACTTTCACTATTTGCAGATGATACAATAGTATATACATAAGTGACCCCAAAAATTCTACCAGGGAACTCCTACAACTGATAAACACCATCAGTAAGGTGGCAAGATACAAGATTAACTAAAAAAAATCAGTAGCCCTCCTATATACAAATGATAAATGGGCTGAGAAAGAAATCAGAGAAACAACACCCTTTACAATAGCCACAAATAATATAAAATATCATGGGGTAACTCTAACCAAACAGGTGAAAGATCTATATGACAAGAACTTTAAGTCTTTGAAGAAAGAAATTGAAGAAGATATCAGAAAATGGAAAAACTATAGATGTTTTACATACTTGCATCCTAGCTGCTCACACCAAATGCAGGATACACAAACAAGGAACCTCCGGTAAGCTGTTTTAGGAAGAAGGAAACCAGCATGGAATCAGCATAGGGAGGACACCTGATCAAGGTCAGCAAGCAAGACAACAGCTACCAAAGGAAGTGGGGGATGGGGGTGGGGGAGGGGGGGGCAGGGGCCAACAACAGCCCAAATGGCATTCCAGAACAATTGACTCAGAACAAAAGGGTTTTTTTTTTTTTTGCATACCAGGAGCAATGGAGCACTGAGGCAGGTTTCCTAGCTCCAGGTAAATTTACCCCACCCTGCCAGTGTATGGTGACATAGGAAAATAGAGGCAGTTTTATTTTTAGTGACTTATAGACTCCTTTACATAACCACCTGTAAGATTGTAGTTTGAGCTCATTTATGATAGACTCATAATATTTCACCTAATGACTTATAAGAATATATTCTGAGCACATAAATTCTCTTTCTGACTTGTTCCAGGCCTTATCTGATCCCACTTCCTCTATTCACTCCCCTTTTGGGTTGCAAATGATGATGCTGGCTATCATGGCTCTGGTAGGGATCTTGGAAGCTTTGCTTTGAATTGGTGAGAGTCAGGCTGCTGGTAGGGCTGAGACTGGTTCCGGAGGAGGAAGGGGAATAAACTGGGACAGAAAAGAGAGCTATGAGAGGACAGGAAAAAAACCCTCCTCTGCAAAAATCTGTCAATGCGGTATGCTCACAACTGGGCTTCTCTCCTATTAAAACCTTTCAAATAAGGTGATATGGTACCTTTAGCTGTATTTTAAAATTTTATTTTTAAGAATTTCATACATACATACAATGTAATATGAACATATCAACCCCCATTTCCTACCTTCATCTCCCCGCTTGTCTCACCCATCACTCCTCCCCAACTTCATGTCTTTTTCTTTCTTGATAACCCAGTAAGTGCTGTCCATATGTGTGGGGCATCCACTGGAGCATGGGAAACCTACCGGTAGCCATATCCTCAAAAATGAATGATTCTACCATTGACCTGGGCGGCTCTGAACCTTCTTTTTTCATCAGCGGCCAATGGTCAAGTGCCGAAAATAAGAGACTGAGTGCTCAGTTCTAAATGGGACACCTATGTTAACCTCACCAGCAACGCTGCCGAAATGGAGGTGGACAGGATCGGGAGAAGGGCTGTGAAGAGCCGTCTTCTGGATATGCCATGGATAAGGCAATCATGAACTCATAGCAGCTGTGGTTACCTGTACAATACTTTACACAACATCAAGACGATTTGTTGGTTATATTTTACAGCGCTGCCCCTCCTGGCTGGTCGCCGCCCGCGGTGGCCATGCCGGCAGAGGAGCGTGCTGATTAAAGAATCATAACCATGATTAACCTTTTAGAGCTTTATTGGGAGGGGGAGAGGGAGAGAGAGGAAGAGAGAGACAGAGAGAGAAGGAGAGAGAAAGAGAGAGACAGAGAGACAAAGGGGGGGAGGGAGAGAGAGAGGGGGCCCGCCGGGAGAGAGGAGCGGAAAGGAAGAGAAGAGAGGGAGCAGAGCGCCCACCCGCTTTTTAGGCTGGGACACCTGCGAAGGCTGATGACGTAATTAAAGACCAAACCCTTACACGATTTCCAGGCCCTAACCCTTACTGAGGACCTAATGGGAGTGGACAGTTACATTTTGTTTTTAAATCAGCGCCTCCAGTCTAAGGTTACTAAGAATTGCCTCAGAGGAGACTCTTCTATTCCAAGGCCAAACCATAAGTATGTATGGATTTCCCCTTTCCAACGATTTTGGGATTCTGGGGAAGGCCCTGGAAATGTAGGAACTTATTGCCAGGCTAAACACAGGCATGAAGGGACAAGCTGGTGTCTTAGAATGTTTTTCTTGAGTCTAAAAACCTCTCAGGAGCTAGGCTCCCCTGAGAAGAACGAAAGGCAGCAGTGAAGCTCCTTCACCCACCCCGTTCCCCACTGGGAGGCCTGGGCACAGCGGCGCCGAGGCTCCCGCAGGAAAGGCCACTGGGGTTCCGCGGACTTCGGAGCAGAATGACTGAGAGCCCCTCCTACAGCCCTGCTCACCCGCAGTTTAGCATGTCTTCATCCCGGGTTCCTGCGGCCTCACAACAGGCTCTCGGACTCAGTATTCACCGGGCCAGTGAGGCTCAGTTACCCCTCAGGCAATGGGACAGCACCTTGACAACAGCAGTGCCAGGAAGGAAGATGGCGGGCTAGGAGCTTCTGCCCCAGCCCCTAGTGCTCCCGACTGAACAGTTCTGACTGCGCCCATGGCCCTGACTGGCTGGTTTTCAGAAATCCATGCTGACCCGAGAGCAACGGGACAAGTGATCCAAGGATCAGGACCCCAAATGATACTTCCCAGCAGATTTTCTCAGAGAAGGCTTCCTGTGGCCTGTGGAATAATTGCATTTAAACAGAGCTTGCACCTGGTTTTGCAGAGTCAAGCATCTGCTTTTTCAGCCTCAGACTTAGTGCTTTTGACCCCGGAGAAAAAGAAGGACTTTTTTAGGCCAGGCAGGCTACACAGGAACAGGATAGATGAGGAGAGATAAAGCTTGGGGAGTTTGGGGTGAGGCAGTTGACTTTATGGACAGGGCTTTTGTCAAGATTTTCTTTCACTCTATCCAACTTCAGATAAGAAAAGTTAAGTAAATCTTACGATTATTTAATACATACAGAAACTGGAGGTATGTGCCGACACTACTCCACGAAGGAAAGGAAAACAGGACTCACCAGTTAAATGGCTCCACAGCATGATAACCTGAGTTAGGATCCCCAGCACCAATGTTAGAGGCATGGAGGCACATGGTTGCAACCCGAGAACTGGGAAAGTGGTAATGATGGTGGGAGTGGGTGGTAGACATGGATCCTTGTGGGCTTTGCAGTCCAGCCAGTCTAGTTCAAATGGTGAGTTACAGGTTTACAGAAAGACCCCGACTCAAAAAAAAAAAAATAAGATCGAGGGTGATAGAAAAAGACATCCAGCCAGGGATGGCGGCACATACCTTTAATCCCAGCACTAGGGAGGCAGAGGCAGAAGGATCTTGGTAAGTTAGAGGCCAGTCTAATCTATAGAGTGAGTATCAGGACATCCAGGGCTACACAGAAAAACCCTGTCTCGAAAAAAACAAAAACAAATAAACAAAGAAAGAAAGAAAGAAAGAAAGAAAAAGAAAATCGACATCCTACCTGACTTCCATACAGACACACAGGGGTTCATGAATTTGTACACACTTAACATACAGAGAGAGAAGAGAGAGGAGAGAGAGAGAGAGAGAGAGAGAGAGAGAGAGAGAGAGAGAGAGAGTTTTGACTTAGCTTGGATAGCAAGCTGTAACCAAAGTCACAGGGAAATTAAGCATTTAGAAGACTGAGCACATCCCCAAGCCCGAGAGGCAACACAAATAAAATAAAGCCCAGGAGGGAATCCCCAGGAAGGATCTAACTTGGAGGCCATTACAGCTGGAAGGGAGCATGCAAGGCAACAGTGAACTAGGCTGGTGTATTGGTGGACTTACTGTAAACATGAAACCGCAGGGTGGCTATCCATTAGGTGATAGAGAGAGAATGGCCAGAGGCATTTGGGGGAGTCAAAAGCTGCCTGGCTACCTCTTCGGAGCAGAGAGGATAGCAAAAATGCCGGGAAAGGCCTTGCCATAAAGACAAGCTGTAAGCAGAGAGGTGTGTAAGCTGGGAGTTTAGGGATGAGAAGAGCTAGGAGGCTAGGCTAGCTGTGGGAAACCAGTTTCACAAGTTTCTAAGAAAACTGAGCATAAGCTTTCCTGTGGGCCAGCAATCCTGAGTTCAGCTTGATCTGAACCCAGACTGTCATTTAGGACACTGTCAGTGGCATTGCCATTTGGGGGGCTTGGGACCTTACAATGAATAGCACACTGTCTCTGCTTCCCAATGTGGAAATTTCTGTCCTTCCTAAGAAAAGCCTCACCTCACCACACTTCATGGTTCTTCCCTAAGCAGGTTGTCAAATTCATCAACTCCAAGAGACTGCCTAAGGACCTCTATAAACCTCATTTTCAGTTTTTTTCCCCTCATGTCCTAAGATTGACTTCATTCAGGTGCCTGATCATGGTAATTCGGGACACTATGATTAAGCTATACACCCAGCCTACAGACTCCATTAATCCACTGAAGGTAAAGAGTGACTCCAGCAATTCCACCCATCGCAAAACCAAAAGGTGCTTCAGAAAAGAGTCGGCCTGTAGCCAGGATGACTGCCTTAGAGAAGACACCAGACTCAAACATGGATCTGTTCTCTGGTGCCCTGCAGCTTTCACTGTCAACATTTCTGAGTGTTTTGAGCAGCTGGAGGCCATGTGCAGGAAAGGACAGCTGCCCAGAGACCTCTAAAAGGAACTCCATTGCTCTCCCTTTCAGCCTTAATGTGGGGCCCAGCTTAGAGTCTCTGGACTCAGCTCTTTGCCCTCTATTCTAAGTTACTTTGTAAAAGAGACAAGGCAATGAACAGAATTCTATATGAGACATGGGGATTATTGGATTTTCCTTCTGAGTTTGTGAATTGAGGTGCTGAGAAGTTGGGATTTCCAGATGGTCTAGTCATTTCTCTTTCTATAGCTCTTTCTAGCTGTCTCTCTGCCTCCCCTGGCTCCCAGTACAGGGTCTCTCTGTAGCTTTGGAGCCTGTCCTGGAACTCACTATGTAGACCAGGCTGGCCTCGAACTCACAGAGATTGGCCTGTCTCTGCCTCCCGAGTGCTGGGATTAAAGGCATGTGCACTACTGTCCTGCCAACTGTTTTCTTTTTAAATTGTAATTGGGTCTAGTGAATGAAAGGTTTTCTGAATCCTGCATGCTATTAAAAAAAAAAATCAGCATCAACCATTGCATATGGCGGCAGAATGACATACATATGTATGTTTTAAGTCCCCAAATAACAGGAAACATAAACCTGACAGTACTGAAACATAGTTAGAAACCTTAGGTTCCATAATCCCAAGTGGAAACATGAGCTCACATAGCATAGAAATAAAACAATTAGCACGGCATAAATCCTACACCATAGGCATAAACATATAAAACAATAACAGTCACTCCCACCAGGCAGGACTGCCTGCCATGCCTCAGTGTTCACATCTACATTTCACAACTGCTGACACAGGATTGAGGAGGTACTGAATATGGAAATATGATAAACAACGAGGACACCTAATTTATATAGCCACAATTACTTCCCTCACAAGAGATACACATTGCAGATTCCCTGTTACCTGTCACCATTCTTGGTCCTTAACAGTTCTTCTTCCCATTTGGTAAATATTCCAAGGTTCACAACCTAACTTTTCTCATAAACTATGACACCATTTGTAGTAGTTTCACTTTGCAAGTGACTATATACATAAATGCCTAGATAACCCTCGCTTGCTTTTGTATATTTCTAGTTTATGGTGATGGCATGTAAGGAATGCTTGAAAATGACAGGAAATGCATAATCAATGAACACAGATTGAAGGTTAGAAATCCTGTCTCTGTCCTGGGTTTATTCTTACAACTTCCCTAAACATATTGTCCATCTGAGAGTCTGTGGCTTGAACTTGGAATGTCCCCCAGTTTCATGTTTTTTACTTTCAGCTCCCACTGTGTGATGCTATTTTGAGGATGTAGAGCTTTCTGGAAGTAGGGACTGGCTGGAAGTACATCACTAGGAGCAGACCTGCTTTTGAAGATTATACCCACTTATTTCCTACCTTTCAGTAGCTTCCTGTCTGCCAGTTATTGTGGTGGTTTGAATAAGAACAGCCCACATAGGCTCATATATTTGAATGCTTAGTCACCAGGGAAAGGATTAGGTGTGGCCTCGTTGGAGGAATTGTGTCACCGGGCTTAGATGTTTCAAAAAGCTTACACCAAGCCCCAGTCCACTCTCTTGGCCTGCAGATCATGATGTAGCTCTCGGCTATCGTTCCTGAGCCATGCATGCCACCATGCTCCTCATGATAACCAACTAACCCTCTGAAACTACGAGCTACCCCCGATTTGTGTTTTTTTTCATGAGTTGCCTTGTTCTTAGTGTCTCTTCATGGAAATAGAATAGTGACAAAGACAGTTATGTATTTACTGCAAGATCCCATGACTTCAGTGGTCATCATGCCTCCCTTGTGTTAATGGACTGAGACCATAAGTTAGGACCCACCCCCCCAAGTTGTTCTGCCATCTCTTTTATCACAGCAACACAGAAGTAACTAATACAAATGCCAGATTTAAGCAGTATAGGTATACTGGGAGCAGGTGGATTACACATTTGAATTGAGGCAAGGATGATCATTGTCTCATGATGGTCTTGCTCATGTTGGGGCTAAAAGACAGTAGCAGAAAACATCTTTGCTTTGCAAAAGGATGAGCTCAGTCTGAAGTTGAGCTATTCAAGTATAGTTTCTGATGATGTCAGGTGGGTAGTAGTAAGTAGCACAGTAAGCCACCACCTGTTTAGAAGCACAGAAATGGATGCCATTCCATATAGTCTATACTATTTGATGAACTATAATATATTCAACATATTATAAAAGCCATTGTGTTAGGTGATTTTGTTCAACCACAGACTAATAGAAATGATCTGAACATACTGAAGCTAGACTCAACTTAGCTTTGTTTAGTAAAAAGTGTATCAAGTGCATTTTCAACCTACAATATACTTATTTAAGCTTGGGTTTTTGGAAACATACCACCAAAGTAGAACAATTGTATTTACTGAAGAACAATGTCTTGTACAAAATACTGTACCTAAACAAAAATAGTAAATTAAAACAAAGAAAATACCCCACAAAACATGGATCTAGAAGATTGTAGTTGTTCTCATGCCCACAAGGCCAAGTCTTATGATAAATGTCACACACCTGCAGAGGTAGATGTCCTCTGGACATGAACAAAACAAAAAATCCTGTGCATGTCTTTAAACTTGGTGAAATTGTACTTTTGAAACATATAAAGAGCCACACCTGCCCTTATTAATTATACTGAAGCTTCATGACTTAGGTTTCCTTTCATTCTGTTACTGCAGCCTTCCTGGTAAGAAATACTAAATTACTAAAGCTATAACTGTATTCACACCTACAGTGTAACCAGGCATATGTCTCATTATGTTTAGAACTATGCAGCATGGGGGGCATTTCATGTTTAATATCAAGTGATTCCTCTAAAACAAACAAATCTTTCAGAAATTTAAGCAAGAATGACTTTTAAGCGTGGTATAATGGCTCAGGTCTATTTTCCATGAAATAGAGTTAATTACAGGTTAACCTGGGTTCAGAGTAAGATACTGTGTCAAGCCAGGTGGTGGTGGTGCATGCCTTTAATCCCAGCACTCGGGAGGCAGAGGCAGGCAGATCTCTGTGAGTTCGAGGCCAGCATGGTCTACAAAGCGAGTTCCAGGAAAGGCGCAAAGCTACACAAAGAAACCCTGACTCGAAACAAAACAAAACAAAAAGATACTGTGTCAAAAAACAAACAGATAAAAAGGAAAGTGATTTTAATGATAACACACATGGTTACCTATGGCTTAGGGACAGATTTAGAAGCATGACTCATTACATTAGTCCACAAAAGGTAAGGTCCCTGCAGTCTCTGGTAAAAAGATGCTTAACCTAGCATGATGTATCTTTTAGTATGAGTAAAGTACAAAGAACAAAATAAAAGTTAGAACACAAGCCTGAAGTGAAATTAATACATGGATAAAAGTGCCATTACTTGTAAGCACATCATAATAATTTGACATTCAAGGAAAATACTGGCAAAGTCATATATTCTACCTAATATATGATTATTGTAGAATATGTGCAGTTATCTTCTGATTTGAGAATCTGTAAACTGGCCACAAAATAGTTGAGAACTCTAATGTGCAGTCTTCAAGAAAACATATATCAAAGTATAAAACACAAAATAGAAAATGACATCTGACCTGAGAAGTAACCAATTGGGCTGCACTGAGATGCTATGCTTTGTCATTTCCAGAAATGATTAGATCAACAGGGTTTTACCCTAGCCTAAGGATTAACCCCTGCATGTGTTCAATGAGGGTGCTGTTGGGAGTGGTGAAATGCAGGAGGTATGGCATAACTGGCAGAAGTGGGTCACTGAGAAAATGTATCCTTCTTATATTTTCTACTGGTCTCTTTTTATAATGCACACTACTTACTTTTGTGTTCACAATGACAGAAACTCCTTTACTTGATGAATTCCCTGCCATAATGGACTGTGAGCCAAAAGGAAGAAATTCTCCCCCTTGTTTCAAGTATTTAGCATTAATTATCAATAAAAAGAATAGAAAAGATACAGTATAAACATCAAAGATAAGTCAGGCATGGTGTTGCACATCTTTGACCCCAGCATTGGGAAGGCAGAGGCAGGTAGATCTCTGAGTAGATGCCAGCCTGGTAGTATCAGAACATCCAGGGCTACACAGAGCCTTGTTTCAAAACAAAAATAAAAATAAAAACACCCCCCAAAACACAAAAAGTCCAACAAAACAAAACAAAACAAGAAACATCAAAGAAGCTGCCACATAATCTTAATAGAGAAATCCTAAGAATAAAACTTTATTTTCAACAGTTCATTAATTTGATTTACATATGGATCCAATATGAAAAGAAATATACATGACTTGACTAAAAAAAGACATTACCTTTTAAATTCATGCCTCACTGCTTTAAGAAATCTTAGATTAAGTCATCTGAAAATTTATTTACAAGAGTAAAAATTAGAAGTAAACATTCTAGAGACTTATCTTCTGAATTATCAACAAATTAATATAATATTCTTTCTCAAATTCATTCACAGGAATCTAAAAAAATTATTGTTACATAAGGAATTTTCACAAAACCCTGAAAATTGTTTCATAGCTGGTAACTTTGTTATAGAAGTTTTGATATTGGGTGCATTCTCAGAGGTCTGCCAACTGAAGATATCTCCACATCCATTTAAGATTTCTCACTATGGTATGTACTATCATGTCTGTGAATACAACCAAGATGACTAAAGGCATTCCTACAGACAATATGACACTGGTTCTCTGCTCTATGTATTGGCATGTTAAGAATACTTTTCCATGTTCTATACTTAGGAATTCCTTCCAGTGTGAGTCTTCTCATGTATTTTAAGGGAACTGGAACGAGTAAAGGCTTTCCCACACTGCTTGCAAATGTAAGGTTTCTCACCAGTGTGAATTTGTTCATGTCTTTGACAATCACTTAAAGTATAAAAGGATTTCCCACACTGTTTACATACAAAGGGTTTCTCTCCACTGTGAATCCTTTCATGCCTTCGAAGGGAACTGAGACCAGTAAAGGCTTTCTCACATTGTTTACACTTATATGGTTTCTCTCCAGTGTGACTCCGTTCATGTATTTTAAACTTACTAAAAGAAAGGAAACCCTTCCCGCACTGCTCACATACATAGGGCTTTTCACTACTATGAATTCTTTCATGACTTCGAAGGGCACTGGGATTAGTGAAGGCTTTCCCACAATTCTTACAAACATAGGATTTCTCACCAGTGTGAATTTGTTCATGTCTCTGACAACCACTCAAAGAAGAGAAATTTTTTCCACAATGCTTACATACATAGGGTTTTTCTCCACTGTGAATTCTTTCATGACGTCGAAGCGAACTATGATGAGTGAAGGCTTTCCCACATAGTTTACATACACAGAGTTTCTCTCCAGAATGAGTCAATTCATGTTTTCGAAAGTTACTGGAAGAAATAAAACCTTTCCCACATTGCTTACACACATAGGGTTTCTCTCCACAGTGAATCCTTTCATGGCACCGAAGGGAGTTGTGACGAGTGAAGGCTTTTCCACACTGCTTACATACATGGGGTTTCTCCCCACTGTGAATCCTTTCATGGTATCGAAGGGAACTGTCAACACTAAAGACTTTCCCACATTGCTTACATTTATAGGGTTTCTCTCCAGTGTGAATCCTTTCATGTATTCGAAGGGTACTGGAAGAATTGAAACCTTTTCCACATTGCAAACATACATGGGGCTTCTCACCACTGTGAATCCTCTCATGATATCGAAGAGAACTGAGAGTAGTGAAGGCTTTCTCACACAGCTTACAGACATAGGGCTTTTCTCCAGTGTGACATCGTTTATGTGTTTGAATGGAATTGTAATAACTGAAGGCTTTCCCACACTGCTTACAGACATAGGGTTTCTCTCCAGTGTGACATCGTTTATGTGTTTGAAAGGAATAGTAGTAAGTGAAAGCCTTCCCACATTGTGTACACACATAAGGTTTCTCTCCAGTGTGAGTTCTTTCATGGTCTTGAAAGTTAGTCAAATAACTGAAAGCCTTACCACATACATTACATCTGTATGGTTTCTCTCCAGTGTGAGTACGTTCATGTCTTCGAATGTTACTCAGAAAAGAAAAGGATTTCCCACATTGTGTACATAAATAGGGTTTCTCTCCAGTGTGAGTTCTTTCATGTTCTTGAAAGTTAGTCAAACAAGTGAAGGTTTTATCACATATATTACATCTGTATGGTTTCTCTCCAGTATGAGTTCGTTCATGTCTTCTAATGTTACTCAAAAAAGAAAAGGTTTTCCCACATTGTTTACATACATAGGGTTTCTTTCCAGTGTGGATCTTTTCAACATACTGAAGAAAATCAGGATAAGTAAAAGCATTATAATGCTGCTTTTCCATACATATTTCTTCTCTAGTTTCATTATTCAAACGTATTTGAATGTAACCATTACTTATGAAGATTTTCTCACACTGGTTAAATTCATAGGATCTCTGTCCAGTGTCAGTGTCTTCATGCTTTAGAAAGCATTCTGGATAAATGAAGGCTTTCTCACATTCCCCAATCTTATAGAGTCTCTCTCCACATAGTTCATATTGATGAAGTTTATGTGTAGTTTGAAGAGGCATAGACACATTAAGAGATGAATGACCAATGAGCATGTTGTCTTCATACACATGGCTTTCACAAATCATTGTTCTATGAGAAATTTTCCTGTTTACAATGGTGTTTGGAATCTGTCTCAAGATTTCTTCACATTCATTATCTTTGTTATGTTCCAACAGTCTTTCTACAACTTCATTTCTGTTAAAAAAAAAAAAAAGGAAAGTATACCAATAAAGTTATAAATTTCCTACCAGCAAAATTCCTGAGAATTTTGGAATATGACTGAAGGTTCTACAGGATGTGGAGACAGGTAATATCAAGACACTGTATTCATATAGGGTTTCTTTTGGTGATAATATTTATTTGTTTACTATCTGTATGTGCACATGGTATGGTGTACATATGCAAGTCAGAGGACAGCTTGTAGGAGTTGATTCTCTTCTACTATATGGGTCTCAGAGATTGAACTCAGGTCATCTAGCTTGGTTGTGAATACCTTTACCTGATGAATCATTTTCCTAACCCAATCATATGGGACTTTTAATACCTCTCATAGGTTAATTATTTTGGAAATGATGAATGTTTAAGTCTTATTTAGTTTTGAGGTCAATCTCTTGCTATGATGCATGGGCTACCTTTAAATTCAACATTCCTCCAGACTCTTAGTAGCTGGGAATGAGGACATGAGTGGTCACATTTGCCTTTATATCACAGATAAATGTACTTGATTATTCTTTATGCAAAATGCTTAAGCAAAAACTATTTCTCTAAGATTTTTTTCATATATATAACTTGAAGATTGTTTCCAGAGTAAACATAAAATTTCTTTACATTTTTCTATATACTGTATACTCAAAGCTGAAGGAAGGCACACACATTATTTTTTTTATTAACTTTATGCGTGGGCAAAAGTTTGTATACACAAAACCATTAGAACGTATCACTTGCAACATCATGGCAATACTGTATTTTCAATGCTATATGCACTTTTGGAGATAAATTCTTTAGATTATATCACCTTGAAGCTGGGCTTATTTGGATAGGTGTCTTGATTTTAAAAACTACTGGCCATTTCCAGATTATGAGACACATTATTGGCAAAGTTACCTTTGATTTCTTCTAGAATATCTGTGGTCATTGTCTATGTGCTGATCTTTTTGTGTTTTTCCTAGAATATAGACCCAGAAAAATCCGATTTACTAAGTTATAACATAAAAACAACAACAACAACAACAACAACAACAACCAGATTCTACATAGATTCATGATCTAACATGACCATGCCTGTTATAATCACCAAATTTACCCTTTCCATATTCCAAATCATGAATCAACATTTTCGAGCAAGACAGACTTATAATCTGATTAAGTAGAAGTATGATCTCATTTATACCTATAGCAGCCAGGTTCCTGAAGGTTTCCTCCATCACATCTCTGTGCAGCTTCTTTTGGGAAGGATCTAGTAAAGCCCACTCCTCGACAGTGAAGTTTACAGCTACATCTTCAAAGGTCACAGAGTCCTAAAATAGCCAAGATGTTTCCAGAAAAAAAGATGAAACACACAACACTGAACATCTGTGAGTGTTCTCTAAATGTTTAATACATATCCTGATCATTACATTCTTATTTTGCATCCATAACTGTACTCTCTAACACAAAAATTCCCACATTAGCTTTGAACTCTTGGTAAAGCATAGTACAACAATAACAAAACACCAAGTATGCTGCTGGAACTTAAAATTTCTACTGGTATACAGGCCTTTATCATTTCCCCTACAATACTACTACTAGTACAGACATGTGTTAATAACCAGCTGCCTTACAATCACATATTTTAAGAATAGATTATGAGGGTGAGTGTCCTCATCCAATACTAGTTCCCATGGCCATAATGTTCTGCCTCATTGTAGACCCCAAGCAATGGAGCTAAGTGACAAGATTGCATCTTTCAATGAACCTTGACATAAAATAAACCTTTCAACCTGTATAAGTTACCTTTCTCACCACTGTGACTAAAAGCAATTCGTGAAAGGAAAGATTTATTTGGAATTATGTCTTGAGAGGGTAAAGTCTATCATGGCGGGGGCAGACATGGCAGAATTCATGGTGATAGGATCATGCAGCAGGGATTCCACATCAGTGAAGACAGGAAACAGAGCAGGGAATGCTGGTTTCTACTTGAATTCTTCCTTTTTCTTCTTTTATTCAGCTTGGCATCTCAGACTATGATTATATGTAATGGTTAGTAATGAATAACCTGGCAGATGGGCATCTGGGTACACCCATAGGGATTTATCTTGATTATGCTAACTGATTTGAGATAATCCATTTTAATTGTGGGTGAGACAATCCCCTAGACATGGGATTCTGGACTGTATAAAATGGAGAAAGTGAGCTGAACACTAGCATGCATTCATTACTTTCTTCTTCTGACTTTAGATGTAATATGACCAGCTGCTTCAAGTGCTGCTCCCTTGACTTCCCCATCAGGATGAACTATATCTTGAACTATGAATTAAACCCTTCCTTTCTTAAATTGCATTCACTAGGGTACTTTATCATAACAACACAAATAAGATAGGTACCACACAGATTCACAGTGGGTATTACCTCCTCAGTTACCCTTCTGCAAATACTCTCACAGACATACTCAGGGGTGTATCTCCTAGGTGATTCCAAATTATCAACTTAATAAGAAGGCTAATCATCACAAAAACCTTCAGTTGCTTTTTCCAGATATATTGTATAGGGATGCAAAGCTAATTAACATACCCCACTATTCAAGATAACATTAACAGACTGATTAAGAATAGATCATTGGTGCCTAGCCCAATCATCATCAGGCCTTCTCCAGCAGCTGATGGGAACAGATGCAGAGACCTACAGCCAAACATTAGGTGAAAATTGGGTAACCCCACGGAAGAGGAAAGACTTTAGGAGCCAGAGGGGTTGAGATCATGACCCACAGAATCAACTAAGCAGATCTCATAGGGGCTCACAGACTTAAAAGGCAATCACAGAGCATGCATGAGTTTGTGCTAGGTCCTCCATATATATGTTAAAGTTGTTAGCTTGGTGTTTTTGTGGGACTCCTAACAGTGGGAGCAGGTGTGTCTCTGACTCTTTTGCCTGCTGTTGGGATTCCTTTTCTCCTACTGGTTGCCTCACCCAGCCTTGATATGAGGGTTTGTACCTCGTCTAATTGCATCTTGTTATGCTGTGTTAGACTGATATCCCAGGGAGGCCTACTCTTTTTTGAAGGGAAATGGAGGAGGAATGGATCTGAGGGAGAGGGGAGGTGGAAGGCCTGGGAGGAGTGGAGGGAGGGGATATAGTGATATGTGATAGGGATATAGTGTATGAAAGAAGAATTAAAAAAACCAAGGAACAGATAGTGGAAGGGTCTAGGTGATGGCTCAATATATAAAGCACTTGCCATGCAAGCCTGAGTTTGAACTCCCCAGAACTCAAGTAAAGCCAGACATGGTAAGGCATATTTACAATTTCAACTGTGGAATCCTGTAAAAATAAAAAATACGTTAAATATTTTCTTCCTGGAAACAGGAAGAATCAAGGCATAATTAAAATAAAATCAAAGCAAAAAACCAACATCCAGCAGTATAGATCAAATCTTGTAGTTCAGTATCAAAGGTCTAGGAACTCCTATGGCAAGATGGTATGTAGAGACAGGGGAATCTCTGGAAGCTGGTGGGCCAACTAGCCTGGCATATGCAGTAATGAACAACAGAGATTGTCATCTGACTTCTAAACACAATTGTATTTGCAAGCGTGCACCTGTGTGAAAGAAATGGATCACGTAAAAAGATAACAGTATTTAACTGGCCCAAATGAAAACAAAAAGTTGGTTTATCACATAGCAGGCATTTTACAACAATGTTATAAATCACAAATCTCTTTAATATAGAATAAAAGAAAAAACTGACTTTTGGAAACATGCATTGTAGTTCCCCTCTCTACTAGCAGATATAAAGCTATCCATTGAAATAGGAAAAAAAAAAAACAAAAAACCAACTTCAATATTTTGAGATCACAGTCAAGTTTTGAACTTAAGACTGTAAGAAATGGATGGAGACCATTAAAACCTATGAATATTGTCTTAGGCTTTAAGATAGGAAGATAGGGATAGTCAGCCCTAGTTTGATTCTGTACAGGATGAAAACAAGGCAACAGATGAAAGTGAGTGGCTGTGGGTTGTCAGGGACCAAACATGGACCATGGAAAAGTTCTAGCTAGGCCAGAGAACAAGCCCCTGCCCTAAACTAGATGCCCCCAAAGATAAAGAACAGGTCAGGCAGGTCAGGTAGCACAGCAACAGAACAATGGGCCCTGACCAGTGACCTTATCACCTAGCACAACACCTTGCAAGCCTCATTACTTGCATATCCCCTTCACCTGCACGCCCCGCCCCTCAACTGCACCCCTTCCCTCCTTCCTGCCCCCTCCCCCTCCCATGCTATATAAGCCTTGCTGAGGAGAATAAAATTTGCAGCTTGATCAGAACATTGTCTTGCTGTCTTCTTTTGTGTCTGCCCTTCCCTTTCATTCTCTCCCACAGGTGGGTCATCCCCCCCTCTTGACACCCCACTGGCCAGGGCAACTGGCGCCCAACATGGTGGCTTGACCCTCGCCTCGTTGGGAGTTGAACGTCCTTCTCCAGGAAAGTCCAGATGTCTGGTGGAGATATTTTTGCTGATCATCCGTTGAGACCACCCGACTCGACGCCCTTTCTTGACGATCCAGAGGAGAGCGAGAAGGACGAGGTTAGTCTAAACTTCAGACATAACCATGGGACAGGGAAGTTCTTCCCATGATCTTTTCATTAAGGGCATTAAAGAGGCCCTCAAGACACGAGGGATAAGGGTTCATAAAAAAAAAGACCTCAGCAAATTCTTTAGTCACTTAGAGGACTGTTGTCCCTGGTTTCCCCAAGAAGGGACGATTGATGTTAATGATATCCTAAAGGTTTAAATAAAAAAAAAAAAGGTAAGAAAAGATTTAAGAGACCCCTATAAGCAGCCAACCTTATTTAATTGATTTACCATTAGACTATGATAAGCAGCAGAGAGTCTAACTACTCCCTTTAGGGAGAAACCTGCCGTTACTTCATTCAGGGTCTTACAAGGAGGTAACACAATATTATCACACTACAAGACTTCCTGAGAGCATAAACCAGAACTAATGAAGTTCACTATGTCCTCCATAGTAGCAGCAGTGTCCTGTTACAGTCTTTTTTGCTAAAACTATTGGAATCTAAGGGCTAACTTGAGCCCTAAACTTGCCCTGCAGCTAACTAGGAGCTTGATCCAGCAGCCTTCATTTAAATAACTATGCAAGCCTTACAGCCAGAGCCGGTTTAAAAACTAATGGCAACTTCTAACTCTCCTAAAAAAGTGTCCCTTTCTCTCTTTCCTCTTTCTGGGTTGACTTTTAAGTTCTTGGTAATTTACAAAAATCTTGGCCAAGTACAAGAACTTCAGTTAACCCATTAAAAAAAAAAAAACAACAACAAAAAAAACAGGTCCTGTTTAGGAGACACCCTACTATGACCTGTATGGATTCATCAGACCCCCGAAGACGTTTGGGGGTTGGAATCCTAAACATCTGTCTTCTTCCCTCTGAACCTAACTATCTGCTATCTGCATCTCAGCTCACTTCTGCCTGTGAGTCGTCTTGATACAGACTGGGTGCAGCTGCTACAAAAAAAAAAAAAAAATCCTCCTTTGTTTTACTGTGCTTATCTCATTTCATGATACACCTTAGAGGATTTATTCAATTGTTACTCTCCTTATATACTATATTTTAAATAAGAGTTCCTGTTTCTATATTAAAATAACTTCAGTACAAACTTAATATTTTTAAGGCTAAAGCTGACGGTATAAAACCTAAGTTCTAAGTTTATAAAGACAACTAACTTATAAATTGTTAAGAATAAGTTTACTTTAATTAAAGCTAATTAAAAAATAAAACTTGTTGATTGATTGGCTGACCTAAACTGTAAACTGTTAAGGATAAGTTGTACTTAAGCTATAAGCTATTAGAGATAATTATTAAGATACAAATTAAGGGTTAATCATCATAAATGATCAAATTCTCTAATGTATACAAAATCGTATTTATATACATGCTGAGTATGCTAAATTTCATATAATCAATTCATTACTTAGCCCCCTAGTTTTAAAATGTTTAATCTTTGGACAAAACTGCCATACTCCTTATTGCCAGGGTTTTGTCCAAACTATACATTGAGATCATTTAGATTATATCCCCATTTACCAGGCCTAAAAGATAATTTGCCTTGCTATCCAAACTCATAGAAAAGGTAGCTTGCCAAACAGATTTCAAAATAAACTTTGACTGTTCCTTTGTTTAAAGGAATTCACCACATTGGCTGCTCTCAGTAATCAATCACCTATATCTCCTGATAAATTAAATACAAAAATGCTTTTAGATGTAAAGTTTTTATAGGATATAAAGGATTAGATATAAAGAATGTTTAAGAACGTTAAGAAATAATTTATTACTGGGGCTGGAGAGATGGCTCAGAGGTTAAGAGCACTGACTGCTCTTCCAGAGGTCCTGAGTTCAATTCCCAGCAACCACATGGTGGCTCACAACCATCTGTAACGAGATCTGGTGCCCTCTTCTGGCCTGCAGTCATACATGCTGCATACATAATAAATAAATAAATAAATAAATAAATAAATAAATAAATCTTTTAAAAAAAGAAATAATTTATTACATATGTAATGCAAGTAATTGGGATAGAGAAATATAACATATAAACATCTAGATATGTTATAAATGATACATAAATCTCAATAAGTAACTTAAAGATATTGAGGATGTATGCCTAAGTTAGATCTATAGATAAAGTTTTTATTGAGGTCTGAGATAGATATATAAGCTTTAAAAATAAACTTATGTATACCTTAATACAAAAGTCTATGGACCTCCTCAGAAGGGACACTGGGGCTAATTATAAGCCGTAGCTCCTCGGCTGTACAAGGCTGCCCTAGGGATGTGTGATTCTGACTTTACTGGAGAGATTAAGATCATTGTACAATTCAGATTCATGCGGGGCAGCGCCTAAGGGAGCTGCTGGTGTGGATTCTAATGATATGGCCTTCTGGGTTCAGGAAATTAAATATTCCAAACCAACTAAACACTTAAAATACAGGGAAAAAAGATAATTGGCTTGCTAGACATAAGCATGGATGTTTCTTATATTTCAGAAAAAGATTGGCCAAGTACTTAAGACGACTATTACTTCTTCATCTCCTACAGGCCTAGGTCAAGCTAATAATGTAGCCAAAAGGTCAAAAAAATCTAATGCTCCTATCTGGATCAAACAATGGCTTTTGAATACTGAGAGAACTGTAACTGTAACCTGTCTGATGGAGGATAAACTTAAAAATAGGGCATATAAAGCCTCCCACCAGCCCTTGAGTCACCCCAATATTTGTTGTTTAAAGAAAATCAGGCTTATAGACTGTTACAGGTCCTTAGAAAATTAAATAAAATTTATTAAGGCCAAGGGAAATCTCACAGCCTGGCTTGCCATCTCCCATAGCCATCCCCAAAAATCATAAAAAAATAATCGTCATAGATGTACAAGACTGCTTCCTTGGCATACCTCCTCAACCTAAAGATTGTCAGCATTTCACTTTTAGCTTGCCTACTCACCCTGCCATGATGGAGGCCAAAGCTGACATACAGAGCAGGAAATGCGAGTTCTTTTTATCCAGGACTCATTCATTGAGCAGAGTTCCTCATTATATATACAGATTAACTATCAAAACTGTCAATTGTAGCTTCCTTACAGTCCCCCAATCTATATCTTACAATACATTTGTTGTACAGAGGATATATTTATATCAAACTATGAAACTTGTGAGTCTATAGAATGGCAAACAGGTCTACAGGATATACCGGCACCTTTTCTCATGTCTGTCCAACAATTACAAATTCTCTCCCTATGGAAGCTTACCCACGAGGCTTACGTCCTTATGATTTATGGTTATGAAATAAAAAGTTATACACCATTTCTTTCACTGCTTTTCAATTTTAGGAATACCTAGAGCTCATATATAGACAACAGCCTTACATATACTTCAAGAGCTCTTAAGAATTGGTGCTTAATTTTTCATATCCTCCACTACAGATATTCCTCATCACCACCAGGCCAAGCCGCAAAGTTACACCTAAGCCTCTATGATCTCCTCACTGATATTTAAAAAGGTCCTGATGTTTTCATAATGTCAGGAGGAGGATACATGTCTTTATAGGACATTGACCCACCTTTATGAATCCTGGATCGCCTGGTCACACACCATATACTAGGCAGCTGCAGGACAAAGGCGCTCTAAAGCTGCCAGTTTAAATACAGGTTGTTATTTACCTCTAGATTCTTAAATATTGAGCCTTAAATGTAAGTAAATTGATACAATTCCAGACCTTTTTTAAGAACTGTTCATCAATGATATCAAAACTTATAGAAATATGATTAGAACTAATAATTCTGTTCCAAATGTATTTTATTAATTTTTGTCAAAAGATATATGAGACGAGAGATATATAAATGACACATTTCAGATTTCATTCTCTGGCTATCCTGATGTTTTGTTGAGGCTCCAAGGACTCATAATTTTGCTCTGATAAAGTTCACCACTGTTATATTGCTAACATGTCAAAGATTTTGTCTATTAAGAAGGTTCTTATAAGCTTCAGGAGATCACGCCGGCGGTGATGGGGCGCGATCAACATTTGCCAACGCCCACACGCCAAGAAGGACTGGGAGGAACACAACCTGACTACAGTTTATATCTCCCACTTACAAATTTTCCTTTTCTTCTCTGGGGGTGGGGTCAGACTGCCCACAATTGCAAAATTTATTAGAGGGAGGAAAGCGTAGGATGCCCCAGCCTGTGACTGCGGTCACTCTGGCTGTCCTCCTGGGGGGTCTGGGCTGCAGGGGCCGGTAAGGGCATAGCTTCCCTGGTTTTATCTAATCAACATTATTCAGAGCTTAGAATTTCCATAGATGAAGATATAGCGCAGCTTGAGCGAGGCATTTCCGCCCTTGAATCCTCCCTTTCAGAGGTGGTCCTCCAAAACTGCCGAGGGCTCGACCTCCTCTTTTACAGCAAGGAGGTCTCTGTGCCGCTCTTAAGGAAGAGTGCTGCTTTTATACTGATCACACAGGAGTAGCAAGGGATAGCATGGCCAAGGTCCGCGAAGGCTTAGAGAAGCGCAAAAAAGGAAGAGATCAAGAGCTAGGCTGGTTCCAAAATTGGTTCTCTTCATCTCCCTGGCTAACCACCCTCCTGCCGTCCCTTCTGGGACCCTTGGTTGGCCTCATTCTTGTCTTGACATTCGGCCCTTGGGCCTTGTCTCGACTAACTCCATTTGTGTGCGGTCAGCTGACTGAACTTCAGGCAAAACAAATTCAGGTTCATTACCATCGCCTCAACCTCCATTATCGTGGTCTCCAGGTCTTGATGAACCAGATAAAGACTCCATATCAGCACAGGCCCCTCTGCTCAGGGGAGGATGCACCTGTGCCTGGGAGCTGGAGCCCACTGCATAGGGGATTGAGGGTGCAGCCAGGACTGCAGAAGGCAGGGAGACTAAAGTGCTCCACCATCCTGGGTGCCTTGGATGACATGCTCTATTGCACGGCAGTTATGCAGACCCTATACTCTTTCCTCCCAGATTCAAACCCACCCCCTGTAAAAAACTGCATCGTTCTAGCTTCCTTCAGGCCATGTGGGGATGCCTACATGGACTGACAGTTAACAATGGAACTTATGAGGGATAGAGCCTCTGTCACCCCTCCCCCGTCACGGCAAAAACAGTTGGGCCTCCTTTCTTTGTTTTGCTATACGTATAGAAGGGGGGCCGGGCGGTGGTGGCGCACGCCTTTAATCCCAGCACTCGGGAGGCAGAGGCAGGCGGATCTCTGTGAGTTCGAGGCCGGCCTGGTCTACAAAGTGAGTTCCAGGAAAGGCGCAAAGCTGCACAGAGAAACCCTGTCTCGAAAAACCAAAAAAAAAAAAAAAAAAGAAGGGGGAGATGTCAGGGACCAAACAAGGACCATGGAAAAGTACTAGCTAGGCTAGAGAACAAGCCCCTGCCCTAAACCACATGCCCCCAAAGATAAAGAACAGGTCAGGCAGGTCAGGTAGCATAGCAACAGAACAATGGGCCCTGACCACCTTATCACCTAGCACAACACCCTGCAAGCCTCATGACTTGCACGTCCCCCTTCACCTGCACACCCCCCCCTCAACTGCACTCCTTCCCTCCTTCCTGCCCCCCTCCCCTCCCATGCTGAGGAGAATAAAATTTGCAGCTTGATCAGAACACAGTCTTTCTGTCTTCTTTGGTGTCTGCCCTTCCCTTTCATTCTCTCCCGCAGGTGGGTTGCCCCCCTCTTGAAACCCCGCTGGCCGGGGCAGTGGGTGATAGACCAGAAAAGCAAACTTGGTGGACTTAGGAGATTAGGGAGAAAAACAAAGCAGGAGAAGCAGAATTCCCCAACCTTTGACTTGTGGGAGGAGATGATCCTCTTTGTAGGGGTTAGGTGAAAGAGAAAACTACAGTCTGGTGAAGAAAGATGTAGGCTTGTGAAGAGCACAAATAGTGATTAACAGGGAACAATTAACCAAAATGACATTACAATCCTAAACATATGCAAAGAATCTGATGCACCTCATTTTATAAAAAGCATACCAGAGGTTGGTTCTCAGAACCCACATGGTGGCTCATAATCATCCATAACTTCAGTTGCAAGGTACCTACAGTTTCAGGGAATGCCCTCTTCTGACCTCCACAGGCATCAGACATGCATGTGGTGCATACATAAACATGTAGGCAAGACACCCATACATATATAATAAATATATCCAAAAAATCATACTATTGGAATTAAAGACAGATTAACACTAATCCAACACTATGGGGTGATTTTAATACCCCACTGTCTCCAATAGACAGGTTATCTGGACAAGAAATAGAAAAATATGGGCTGGAGAGATGGCTCAGAGGTTAAGAGCACTGACTACTCTTTCAGAGGTCCTGAGTTCAATTCCCAGCAATCACATGGCGGCTTACAACCATCTGTAATGAGATCTGGCACCCTCTTCTGCTGGGCAGGGATACATGCAGACAGAACATTGTATACATAATACATAAATAAATCTTAGAAAAAAAAAAGAAATAGAAAAATATCAGAATTGTGTTAGAGTCATACATCAAAGGAATGTAACATATCTATAGAATATTCTGCCCAAATATCAAAGAATATATATTCTACTCAGCAGCCCATGGAAGCTTCTCAAAAATAAACCATATCATGGGTCACAAAAAAAAATCTTAACAAATTCTGAAAGACTGAAATAACTCCTATGTATCCTATCTGACCACAATGCAATAAAACTTAAAATCAACAGTGAACAAATTTTTAGTAAGTACACAAACTCAGAGATTGAACAACTCATTATTGAATGATGAATGGTCTAAAGAGGAAATCAAAAAAGAAATCAAAATTCCTGGAACTAAATAATAATGAAAACACAAAACCTTTGGGACACATAAAAAACAAAACAACAAAACAAAATAGTCCTCAAAGGAAGTTTATAGCTTCAAGTGCTATAAACTTGCTTCTTAAAAAATCAGGAAGCTTGTTTCACTTACAGTTCACAAAGGAACCCAAATTCAGGTTAAACCTGTCCCTGAGCTTTGAGACCATCTCACCACACAGGCACAGCTCATGATATATATGACTCCAGAAACTGAGTAGAGGAACTCTGAGTGGCCAAGAAATTTCATTTAGCCATCTCCACATACATTATTTTCTTTCCTTCAACTTCCCTTTTGGTAAACAGCACCGACTACAGGCCTTCCAGCTCACAATATCTTCTCTCTTCTTGAGGAGCCTTTCCTCTCTGTTCTTAGATGATGACTTTTAAAATATCTATCCATTTTTTAAGCTATTACTCAGCGGGATACAAATTAGCCAGAGACCCATTTTTGCCTCAAAACAACGACTTCATCATTAATAACAAAATACTTAAGTGAAGTTTCCTGAAGTTTTTCTCCAATCTTGTCACTTTTCTTTTTTATTCACCGCCATCCTGGGCCAGAACAGGACCCTTTAACTTATCATCAACTTATCCGACCTGAGAGGAAACTTTCAGAGCTGAAGTTGCTACAGTCCCATCTTCTCAAAAATTGCCGTCCGTAGCTAAAAACCAAACGCCTTTTCTGCCCAGCCCTGGAGATGCTTGCACATACTGTACTTGAGGCTTCCCCGCTATGGCCAATACACGCTTGAAGTAAGAGTCATGTCCCACCTCGCCTTTCATTCTGCTTTAAAATCGATGTCCACAAGCAGTTCTAAGACAAAAACATTCATTACTTCATGGAGGGCCTCAAATGCCTCTTCCACTCCGGCCTCAACTACGTGCGTATGTGGATACCCCCTTTTAACGAGTTGGCCAAACAGTAAATACCAAGCAATGTAGGTTTAGGACTAAGAAGCACCTGGACGGGGGACAAACTCATGGAGTTTTAGACGTTGCTTCTAGAGACCTTCAGAGACTCCCAGGACCCCGGGCACCCGCGGATCCCCTCCCCCGGAGCCTGGGGCCCCTCGGCTCTTCGCCGCCGCGCAGTCGGGAGTCCCACGTGCAGCGGCGCAGAGGCCGCCGGGGTCCCGTCACCCCGGAAGCAGAGGGACCGAGCCGCCCCTACCCCCCATCCTGCCCGCTCGCCCGCCCGCCTCGCTCGCTCGGAGCTCACCATGTCTGCGCTCGGGGCCTCGCCGGTCACACATCCACCGAGGCTCAGTCACCCCGGGCTCTCACGGATGACGTGACAGCACCGCGACCGTGGCGGTGCTGGCAGAGATGGCGGGAGAGGGACTTCCGCTCCGCTCGCCGGCGCTCCAGACTGGGCCGGCGAATGCACTCATCGGACACTAAGTCTGCACCCGCGCTTCCCTGGGACCCTCAAAACTGTTCCTGCCATTAGGTGTCACATGGCTACGGAGGCCGAGCCATCCCGACTCCCTCTTCTGTCAGTACGTATCTGCGACTAAGGAGGGACCAGAAAGAAGGATGGCGGGCGAGGGACTTCCGCCCCGCCCGCCGGTGCGCCTGTCCCGACAGCTCGCGGTCCACCCTACGGCCTTCACCATCGCTCCTGAGGTTGGCGGGCCCACAGCTACACAGGCTGAGCAACCCCCGCCGCCTCAGCTGCCGGGACCCCGCAATCCTGCGACTATCCCGGCGCAGGGAAAAAGGGATGGAGGGTG
>CABHPP010138745.1:0-24610 GCA_902168425.1 Peromyscus attwateri | reverse complement strand
AGTCTTCACATAGCCACACAACTATCATTAGAGAACACCTGAGAGTGATTTCCCCATGGAAATAAATAGTATGAACTTTTTAGTATCTTGGAACAAGACAAAAATATGTTGTCTCTTGGAATATAAAGGATGCTGTAATAAAGTAACAGTGACTAAATAATTAATAAAAGCCTAAATACTACTCATAGTTCTGTAAACTATCCAATTGAACCACATGGATTTAGATGACTCTTAACCTTCTGAATTCTGTCTACCTGCTTCAGTGATGGTACATATGTCTGTGTCCTCACATGGTATAAAGTGACAAAAATGCCCTTCCATATAAAATACAGTTGTCTTGGTGATGTTGTCTTAACACAGCAACAGAAAAGAAACTAAGGCAGTAGCTGTGTGTAAAATTCCATGAAAATAAGAAAACATACAGTACTGTTTAGGTCCCTGTGAGAAAATACTGTCCACCTTGATTGCCAAATGGATAAAATGTAGAGATTAACAATTTAGGTAACCTCTTTGGAGAGACATAATTACTGATCATATTAATCAAATGATTAAGATAAGAAGAGATTTTACTGCTCCAGTTGTGTATCAGACCCTTGAGGATCCTACTGTGAACTGGAGTAGAAAATCAATGTGAGGAGTTTATCCCGGAGGCACATGCTTACCTGTTGCATTAGAAATCTCATTGTCCTTGCATGGGATGCAATCAAAGCAGCAGACAGCCTTTCTCACCTAAGAAGGTTTTCTGAAACCAGGACTGAGAGAAACACTGCACACAGAATGGAGACTCTGAGGAAAGGAAGGTATGTATTCAGAAGTGGAATTTTAACTACTGTCTACAATACCATCATGGTTTAGAATTAGGCCATTTAATAAATGTATCTTTTACACTTAGAATTCTGTTAAGTGGCCATGTTATGGAGTATATTATTATTTAGTGTCCATATTCTGATTTACATGATAGGATAAAAGAAAGAGGGTCACTCCAGGATGAAATAAGTCCTTGCAGGCAGCAAACTTATTTCTTGGTCAATGCCCTAAGAACACATATGTGTTGAAATTTTCTTTTCAAAATCATAATTACCTCTTATATTTGATGAGCATTCATTTTGTAGAGCTCTCACTTATCTCTCCAGCACTGTGTCTGCCTGTACGCTGCTGTACTTCTCCCCATGAAGATAATGGACTAAACCCCTCAACTGTAAGCCAGCTCCAATTAAACGTTTTCCTTTATAAGAGATGCTGTGGTTATGGTGTCTCTTCACAGCAATAGAAACCCCTAACAAAGACACCTTATAATAAGATGGCTTCTAATCTTAAGATGGAGTAAAGCTGGTCTATCACCTTACCCAAATTAACTAAGAGACATTGAGGGAAGATCCAAATGAATAAAATTAAAGATGAAAAAGGAATCATTACAACAGATGACAGTGGATATTTTTAAAAATCTGTATTTCAGAAAACTGGAAAAGCTAAAAAAGTATGCATTTTTTGATACATGTATAATTTACCAATGTTAAATCTAGACGAGATAAACAATTTAAATAGGCTCCAAGCCCCTGGTGAAATAGAAGCAGTAATGAAAAATTTAACCAAAAAAGCCTAGGGCCAAATGGATTTAGGCCCGAATTACATCACACTTTAAAAGAACACCAATAATCTTCAAATTACCTCACAAAGTAGAAACAGAGTAACATTTCTTAACTTTTTTATGAAGTCACTATTACTCTGATACCAAATCCACAAAAGACCCAACCAAAAGAAAAGAATAGATCATTATCTCCTATGAACATAGATAAAAAAACTTTCAATAGAATATTTGCAAACCACATCCAATAACACATCAAAAACATTATCCACCATATTCAAGGTGGCTTGATGCATTCTAGAGACGTAGGGATGATTCAGCAAACTTAATCTACCACATAAACAGACTGAAAGACAAAAACCATACAGTCATTTCATTAGATGCAGAAAAGGCCTTTGACAAAATCTAACACCCCCTCATGATAAAAGTCCTGGGGAGCCTAGTGATATAAGGGACTTAATAAAGGTGATTTACCACAAGCCCACAGCTGACATCACCTAACGGAAAGATACTCAAAACATTTTCACTAAAATCATGAACAAGACAAGATTGTCTATTCCCTCCTACCTGTTCAACATAGTGCTTAAGGTCTTAGCAAATGAGACAACTGAAGGACATCAAGGTGAAACAATAGGAAAAGAAAAATTCAAAGTATCATTATTTACAGATGATATGATTTTATACATAAAGGACCCTAAAAACTTCAACAGGAAACTTCTACAGCTGACAAACACATTCAACAAGTAGCAGGATTCAAAATTACATAAAAATCAACAGCCTTCTTGTAAACAAACGACCAACAGCCTGAGAAAGAAATCAGGGGGAAACAATGTTTTTCACAATGGCTTCAGAAAGTATCTTGGGATCACATTCTCATGGATAAGCAGAATTAATATTGTGAAAATGGCCATTCTACCAAATTCTACAGATACAACACAATCCTTATCAAAATTCCAACTCTTAATATCAAGAAAACAAATAACCTTATTAAAAAATGGGCACAGATTCACAGAAATTAAAAAAAAATTTAAACTTCATATGGAAACACAAATCCCAGGATAGCTAACAGCAGTTCTGAACAATAAAATAACTGCTGGAGTTATCACTCCAGATTCCAAGTTATATTACAGAGCTACAGAAATAAAAACAGTATGGAGGGGGAATAAAGGCATACATGTTAATCAGTGGAGTCAAACTGAAGAACCAGACATAAACCCACACATCCACAGACACCTCATTTTTGATAAAGAAACCAGAAATGCACATGGGAAAAAGAAAACATCTTCAATAAATGGTGCTAGTTAAACTGGATGGCTAAATATAGAAGAATGCAAATAGATCCATACTTATTACCCTGCACAAAACTCAATTCCAAATGAATCAAGGGCTTCAACATAAGACTAGATACCCTGAATGTGACAGAAGAGAAAGTGATGAACAGGCTTGAAGTCATTGGCACAAGAAAGAATTTTCTGAACAGAACACCAATAGTACACACATTAATACTAACAATTAATACATGGAATCCATGAAGCTAAGAAGCTTCTGCACAACAAAGGATACCATCAATTTGAACAAAGCAACAGCCTACAGGATGGGAAAATATCTTTACCAATTATCTATCTGATAGAGGATTAGTATCTAGAATATATAAAGAACAAAAAAACCCTTATCAAGAAAACTAATAACCTTATTAAAAAATGGGGTACTGAACTAAACAGTTCTCAAAAGATGAAACAAATATGGCTGAGAAACACTTAAATGTTCAACATCCTTAGCCATTAAGGGTATGCAAGTGAAAACTACTTTGAGATTTCTCTGGGGAAGACCACTTCTCTCACTCCCAGCTTTACTCAGTTGCCTGTAGTTCTTTGAGGCCTTGTAGACTTTCCCCCATCCAGTTTGGCATGTCCATTGGTGTAACACTGTTCAGAGTGGCCAAAATCAATTAAACAAATCACAGCAGGCACTGGTAAAGTTGTGGGGAAAAGGGACCATGTATTCACTGGAAGATGCTGGTGAGTGTGTGAGGAAAGGGGAACATGTATTCACTGGAAGATGCTGGTGAGTGTGTGAGGAAAGGGGAACATGTATTCATTGGCAAACACTGGTGAGTGTGTGAGGAAAGGGGAACACCTGTTCATTGCTTGTGGGAGTGCAAGCTGGAAGGGCCACTATGGAGGTTCTTCATGAATTTGAGAATTGATCTACCTCAAGATCCAGCTATACTACTCTTTGGCATATACCACAGGGGCTCTCATCTTACTACAGAGATACTTGCTCCTCTGTGTTCACTGGTGCTCTATTCATAATATCCAGAAATTGGAAACAGCCTAGATACCCATTGACTGATGAAAGGATAATGAAAATGTGGTACATTTGCACAGTGGAATATTATTTAGCTGTTAGAGAAATGAAATTATAGAATCTGAAGTTTGGAGCTAGAAACATCATCTTAAGTGAAGTAACTTCACCTTCCAAAGACTAATATCTCATGTTTTCTCTTATATGTGATGTCAGCTTCTAAGCTTTTGCTATTAGTGTTATAGTTCATATAATCACAGAGGTTAGATAGTAAGGGGCTAGGGAAGGAGGGTATCTCCCAAGAAAGAGAATATAGTGTTATGGAGAGATAAATGGGACACTAGGAGGATTAACCTGAGAAGCGACTGGGGGAGGAGGGTAAAGGAGGGAATGTGGGGAGGGGTAACCAACACTTAAGGCCTTATGAAAATCCATGTGGAAACCTACTATGTAGAAGTTTCCTAAAGTATGTGCATTTGTGAAGGGAATTTAAATGGAGTCACTATAAAATGGGGGAGATAATGCCACAACTATGTGTTATGCTGCCAAATAAAATTTTCAGTGCCAGGAATGGGTTACATCTTGTTGAATCATTAGCCAAAGGAGTCACTTATCTCTGAGAGAAACTGAACATTTTGTTCATCATTTAATGTGACCATCCCCACCCAGGACTGGCTGAAATGGAGCTTCAAGGAGACCATGGCAAAGGCAAGGTATGTATCTTTGGGAGCCACATGATGCAGATAAGGATATAAGTCATGGTTACTCAGGATAGAATGAAATGGTCTATAGATAAATTGAGGGATGCAGAACATAGGAAGATACGTAAGGAAGATGATAACCATGAATCTGAGTCTAAGTGCTGAACTGAGGTTAAGTACCAGCTTGAAGCGGTAGGAAGGACAATTTTCACCCCATCAATAAAGTCATATATCATTGTCCCACATTTAAAAAAATCACTGATCAATCTGAAACCCATAAGATGTTTAGGAATCTTTCTTGTCTGGATAAAGGAATCTTTCTTGTCTGGATAAAAACATATCCAAAAATGTTAGTGGAATTGAACAGCATCAATGGGAGGAAAATTTACCTTCGAGAAAATGAATTTTTTTTTCTGGTTCATTATCAGTTGGTTGGTTATCAAATTGCTGAAGAAGCATCTCATGGAGGGAGTGGGCCAGGGCATATACAAAATTGAGTATGTTGTAATGTGCATTATTTATGGCGAGGTATGAGGCAGTGGATAAACAACTAGTATACAAGAAGGAGAATTTTAGATTTAACAAGTAAAATACAACTATCCTAATTTTCTAGAGTAATTATATTTTAAAAACTAAATGCTGATATCTCACAAAGTCCCAAATTATTTTCCATTTCAGAAATCCAGTATTTTCCTTCCATTTTCTTTAAACACTGAAGAATGATACTAATGAAGGCATGTTTTCAATTCTCCCATCCCATACAACTTCACCTGTGAATATTGATTGGAAGACCTGGAGGAATGTTGAAATCTGGCAATTGTTGACCACATTGCACCAGTAAGTGCTATTTCAAATCTTTTGTTTCCACATATGTAATTAGGAACAATTTTATTACATTTTGCATCCTAAATTATTCCATAGTAATTTGGGTTTTTTCCTGAGTTGGGGCTTGAACCCTAGACCTTGTGCATGCTAGACAAGTGCTCTGCTATTAAGCTGCATCTCAGGCCCTTATTCCATAGTAAAATACAACCATATCACAGGAGTTTATATCAAAGTCAATTTCCAGAAATGCATTGGGCAAAAGTTTGGGATTCCTGCTGATCTCAATGGCAAAAGCTAATGTCAGAACCAATTGGTATTTTTGGCTAGAAATCTAAAAAGAGGGAAGAGGGGATTGTTAAAGATGTGCCTCTAGAGGCTGAAGAGAAGACTTGCTATTCTTGCAGAGGACCTGAATTTAGTTTCTAGCAGCTTAAGGACAATCCCAAGAGATCTATCCCCTCTTCTGGCCTCTGACACCAAGCAACCACACAGCGCACACACAGGGAAAACACCATATACATAAAATACAAACAATAAATCTTAAACAAAAAAAGTGTAGCTTTGTGCCTGATAACTTTCAAATCAGATACAATGAAAAATATATACTAATAATTACATTTCCTCAAAAATACCTATGGTAAAGTAATTCCCCCTAATTTGCTGATTGGAGACATGAGATTTTTTTTTTTGAACATTATAGTAGTTTAACAGTTAATGAATGTGGATCCTTTTGTGAATGAGAGTTTTAACATTGTGAAAACCTGCAATGATTCTCCTTAATTTATGCCATAGATGTAGCTAAAAGTTTGTGGACTCACCATGGACCATGAAGCAGACACTTATCAGAAAATGAATATGCTCATTCCTTTACCTTGAAATTCTCATTCTCAAGAAATGAAAAAAATGGTCAAGTCATCTACATAGTTTATGTTACTTTATTAAATATCAGATTGCATTCACTGAGGGCATGACCTAATTTATGCTGAATGTGTAACCAAGCCATTTGTTGATGACCTTTAAATCCATAGGTAACTTTCATTCATAAATCACTTTATTGTTCCATGTTTTACTTCCCTTTCTGTGCTTAGTTTCAGTCTTTAATATTTAATTCAATATCTAATTTTCAATTTGAGACTATCTAATGTTGAATGACATAAGATTTAAGTTAATAATTATTCTTTCTGTGTGATAAATTGAAAGATATGCCATGACAAATGTATCCTTTGACAGTTACCATGCCATTAGATTTTGTGCAGATATTTTTTTTTGAGACAGGATTTCTCTGTGTAGCCCTGGCTGTCCTGTAACTTGCTCCATAGACCAGGCTATCCTTGAACTCACAGAGATCTACCTGCCTCTGCCTATCGAGTTCTGGGATTAAAGATGTGTGCCACCACCACTCAGCTTTGTGTAGATAATTTTATGTCATTTTTAACAATCCTGTATTTAAGTGGGTTGGTTTATAATACTGACTTTAAATTTTCCATACCTTTATCCACATGTTTCTTTTTCTTTTTTGAGATAGGGTTTCTCTGTGTAGCTTTGCGCATTTCCTGGAACTCACTCTGTAGCACAGGCTGGCCTCAAACTCACAGAGATCCACCTGGCTTTGCCTCCCAAGTGCTGATTACTCAGGTTGTCAGGCTTGGCAGCAAGCACCTTGCACACTGAGCCATCTCACTAACCCCTATTTACTGAGATTTGCTTTATACGACCTCATCCTGAGCTCATTCGTGGAGGGAAGCTCTCTGTAGGATGTTTGTTTTTAGAGAAGAAGCACTGCATGTGAAAATAAGTAAGCTGGGTTGACAAGAGACTGAAAAAAGTATGAAGCACATTTTTAGGAGTGAATTATATGTGAGGTTTTTGAAAACCTCAAATGCATTCCTCCAAATTTAGGACACAAAATGAGTACAAGCCAATAAAAGTGGAGAGAGGATCTGAACAGATGCTTCATTGCAGAAGGTTGACAGGTGACAAATATGCACATCTGCAGAATATTCAACATTGTCACCCATTAGGGAAATGTCATTGAAAACCACAGTGAGACCCTGCTGCAAACCACCACAAGCACTGAGGATATGGAGAACTAATGGCAGCTTATTATGCATTAAATAAAATTTACTAATTAATAAAAAATAACCTCACAACTTAGTAATAATCTTCCTAGTGAAGCTAGAGAAATAAAACCTATGTTTACACAAAAACTCATACATCTCATAACAGCATCATTCATTAATTGCTAAATGCTAGAAACAACTCAGTTTTTTTTCAAGGGGTGAATAAATAAACCATCATACATCCAACTAATAGAAAACTTACCAGCAGTAAGATTGAACACACTGATATATACAAAACCATAGATGAATCTCAAATGTATCACGCTCAGTGAAATAAACCAATATCAAATGCTATGAACTGTATGGTTCTGTTTATATAGCATATTGGTAAAGGTAAGCTAATGGAGCAGGGAAGAGATGATCACTTGGCAGGGTTAAACATTAGGGAATTTGATGACAAAGAGCAACACTAGAGAACTTTGGAGGGGGCCAGAACTGTTGTACATCCTAATTCTGTTGTTGCTTACATCACACCATACTGTATTTCAAGTTCTAGAAACAGGCTGACTTGGTGGCATACATTTATATATAATCTAAGCACTCGAGAAATGAGGCAGGAGGACTGCCATAGGTTTGAGGCTGTGCTGGCTTACAAAGTGATTAACAGGCCAGCCAGAGCTACTCAGCAAGACCCAATCACAAAAGAAAGTTCTATAAATGTGTAACACTGTAAGTGTGTGGTCCCTGTATCTTGTGATGGTAATTACACAGCTACACATGTGAAAACACTTATAGTGGGTGAATTTTAGTCTTTGTAAATTATATTTCAAAAATATTTATGTAAACAGAGGCTTTTCTCTGTCCCACCCCATCCTGCAGCTGCTTTCAAATAATCACTCAGAGGCTTATATTAATTATAAAAGCTCAGCCGTTAGCTCAGACATATTACACTTAAATTAACCCATAATTTTTATCTATGTTTATCCATGGGCTTGGTACATTTTCTCAGTATGGCATTCTCATCTTATTTCCTCTGCATCTGGCTGGCAACTCGTGACTCCACCCTTCCTCTTCCTATCATTCTTAGTTTGGTCACCCCACCTACACTTCCTGCCTGGCTACTGGCCAATCAGCATTTTATTAAACCAGTTCAAGTGACAAATCTTTACAGTGTACAAGAGGATTATTCCACAGCATTTCCCCCTTTTGCCTAATCAAAAAGGTAGGTTTTGACTTTAACATAGTAAAATTACATATAATACAACAGTTATCAAGCAAGCATTATAGCTACAATATCCAGTCTATTTGTATTTGACAAAATTAGAGAAAACACCTAATTATCCATCTTATCTTGGTGAGTCTAAAATTTTGTATCTAATATCTTTTATTATAACTAAAGGAAACTATAACTGTCTAGTCTTCAACTCCATCAAAGACCCCAGAAGGGTGAAATGTTACCTAATGACAGGGACATCAGGCTGCCTGGATAGTCACCCAAAGTTTCTATGTAATGTTGGAGCATCTATCTTTGACCTACAAGCCTAGCATATCTGACACGCCTATCTGTGGAGCAGGATGGAAGGACTATCCCACCTTATCTTGGCAAAGTTCTGCAGTCACTTTCTTTTGTGTCCTGCTGGTCCAGTTTGGACAGTAACTGTCAGTAGTTGAAGCAAGGACAGTTTCTTGCCCAGTGGCTAACTTTTGCCACAAAGAAAGTAAACTCCATATGGAGTTTCTTTGATGCCCATTATCTTCTCTGAAGTAGATTGGTGCTGCCAGGAGCAGACATGTCTCACTGTCATGAAAAGTCTAAGTTATTAAAACATTTTAAATACCATATTCTGTAGGTCTTTGAAGTGTTTGAAGATTACCTATCTGAAATATATCTTTGCATACCTAGATAACCTAGCTAACATGACTATAAGTTTGACTATTAAAGATGACTATTAATCTGTATTTCTAAATTATACATTATAATTTTAAATGAGTTGCATAAACATAGCATCTTAAACAAGGGTAGAAATATACATATAACAAAAATTAACTTTAAATTTGTATCATCAAACTAAAATTCATACCCATGTAAAATATTTTGAGATTAACAGTTGTTTTTTGGATTAAAATAGATTCAATAATCTACCCTTTTTGCCATTACTTCTATATCATATTCCCTTTTCTTCTTTAGAAAGAGATTGACTATGACCATTAACAGTTTATAACCAACTCCCCCTAAATGAAAACAAACATTTATAAACAATATTTTGGGAATTTGGATATAGTTCTCTAGACTACTTCCTGTTGCTTGTGGGCACTGGTAATCTTATGGAGACCATGAGAAAATTTAGAATTATGGTCAAGTCATGACTGGGGTATTTTGTGAGGCTGGATCATCTTAGTCTGCATCCTGTTCTGGATGCAGAACTCAGAGGAAACTGCAACAGAAGCGCTTTGATATTTTGGATCATCTGGGTCATCCGTTCCCATTGGAGATTTTTCGGGGGGGGGGTTTCCTTGATCAAGCCTGATTTTTCTTAACCCAGAATGAATCTAGAGCCTCTCTTTCCTGTGCAAATAAAAGCAGAACCTCTTTCTCAAAGTAACATATGCTGGAAGTAAGCAGGGGTGTAGCTCCTTTAAGATGTGGCTTCCTGGTTCTTGTTAGCAGCATGGACAGCTCTTTTGGGAGGTACTGCTACTGAATACTTAAATAGGGTTTATGAGCAGCAAGCGTCTGTTCTACTTGGTGACAGTGTGGGCCCCCAAACTCCCCAGAATTGGGGCAGTAAACGTGGCTCCCACTAGTACCTCTACTACATTTTGAAGTCAAGATATTTTTAAGATATATAGGTTGGTTTAATCTAGCAGCTTTTATAATCAAATGTTTCTCAGCAGTTGTCATTTGTCCATTAGCCATAAAAAAATTTAGACAATACAATAACATACAGTATCCAGATTCTCTGTGTATTTTCCATCTTTATGTGGCTTATTATATTTTTATTACTCTATTTCTTTTTTAAGGACTTTATATACCCCTTTTCTTTTCTCTCCCAAGTCTATGTATATTTTTAAGCACAATGTAACTTGTTCAGAGTTTTGTTTTTTTTCTGATCTGTCTTTACTGCATATCTCTTTTTCTGACCACATGAGCATTTCAACTACTAAGTGGGTGTGGCTAGGACTAAAGCAGCAGCTTTGGCAGATAGCCCTGCCCAGCTCCTTGGTGCATGAGAGCTTAGCTTCATAGTAGAGGTACTGGTGGGAGCCACATTTACTGCCCCAATTCTGGGGAGTTTTTGGACCCACACTGTCACCAAGTAGAACAGCTGCTTGTTGCTCATAAACCCTATTTAAGTATTTAGTAGCAGTACTTCCCAAAAGAGCTATCCATGCTGTTAACAAGATCCAGGAAGCCACATCTTAAAGGAGCTCCACCCCTGCTTACTGCCAGCAAACAAAGCCTACCCAAGAAAATGCTACTACCAAGAAGCCATGCTTGACTCTGTTCTTTTGTGTGTTTAGAATCTTTTTTTTAAAGCTTTCTCAGGTTTTATGTGGAAATTTTGGCCACACATTAGAACACCCTATGTAAACAGAGGTGGAGCTTTCTGTCCTATATGCCCCATTATATCTAGAGGTCACTTCCCAAATTACCACACAGAGGCTTATATTAGTTATAAATGCTTGGCCAATGGCTCAAGCTTTTTACTAGCTAGCCCTTACATTTAAATTAATCCATATTTCTTATCTATGCTTTGCCACATGGTTTGTGGCTTATTACCTCATTTTCTACATGTCTTGCTTCTTTGGCAGCTGGCTGGCATCTCCCCGATCTGCCATTCCTTCTCCCCATATCTCCATTTGGCTTTACCACCCAGCCTTATTCTGCCTGGCTTTGGCCAAATCAGCTTTTATTATCAACCAATGAGAACAACACACAGAGCCGGGCGTTGGTGGCGCACGCCTTTAATCCCAGCACTCGGGAGGCAGAGGCAGGCGAATCTCTGTGAGTTCGAGGCCAGCCTGGGCTACCAAGTGAGCTCCAGGAAAGGCGCAAAGCTACACAGAGAAACCCTCTCGAAAAACCAAAAAAAAAAAAAAAAAAAAAAAGAGAACAACACACATTCACAGCATATAGAAGGATCTTCCCACAGCATATTTATTTAGAAAATCCTTCAAATACCAGCACATCCTCTCTAGGGCAAGCATCCTTCATGTGACTGCCAACTTGAGGCTTTGTAGAGGTTTGTAGAATGCAGGGCTAGAGAATTTGGTTTGGGGAAATATGGCTTACAAATAGCTTGCTGTCCTAAAGAACTGAAGAACCTTCAGGCAGGGATGAAAAAGGGATTTTGTTTCTTCTTGCTGATGACTTTAGGTAATGAATAGTGAAAAATACAGTTCTTTCATGAACCTCCCAAAAATATAAACTAAAAATTTCCTTAACCCCATCTCCACCTCTTCAAAATAGCTATGATTTATGCTTTAGTATGCACCTGCCTAGAACATGTAATTATGTCATTTTTCCCGTTGAATATATGAGATCTTTTTTTTTTTTTTTTTTTTTTTCAAGACAGGGTTTCTCTGTGTGGCTTTGTGCCTTTCCTGGAACTCACTTGGTAGCCCAGGCTGGCCTCGAACTCACAGAGATCCACCTGTCTCTGCCTCCCTAGTGCTGGGATTAAAGGCATGCGCCACCACGCCCGGCTGAGATCTTTGTACTAACTATACATTGCTTCTTTTTTATACATATATTCCATTCATAAATGGCAATTGGGTCAACAACACCTTCTATCCCAAAAGAGACCCTGGTGGGAGAAGGGGGAGGCACAACTTGAGAAGCTTCACAGTGTTTGTGATTTACATTTTAAAGTTATATTGTATGAAACTCTGTTGCTGTGACAGCATTTCTTTAAAGAGCATCCTACTATTGAATGTTTGGGTTGTTCTTAGCTGTTTTCTTGTTGTTATGCATAGTCCATTGAGGATCCCTGTGTGTGATCTTTCCACAGTTCCTTCCCTCCAACCCTCCCTTCATTCTCCCCCACTCTTGTTTTATTTTTCTGTTCTGGGACTTGGACCAAGAGCCTCACACTCACTAAGCACTCCAACACTGAGCCACACCCCTATCACTTTTTCTTATATTTGAGATAGGATCTTACTCTCAGGCAGATCTCAAATTCATGATCCTTCTCTCTCAGCTTCCTGAGTAGCTAGGTTTAGAGGCATGCACCACCATAACAATAAAATGTGTTTCTCAAACTGGATTGTCAGATTTAAGTATTTGCATTTATAAGGTATGTGTAGTTGGAGTTTATATAGCTACTTCCAAGTTGGCCTCTCTAGAAGCAACTCCAGGCTTAAAATGAGACATATGTGTGTTTTCCAGTTTCCTCCCCCTCAAACCTTGCACTTGTATCTTTCGTAGGGTCATGTTGATATTGAGTGGAAATTTGGAAGAACAAAGCTCTGGATGGGATATTTTGATGAAGGATGCACATGCCACCACCTTTCTGCATTATTCAAGCCCCAGATCATTTCTCTATCTTGGCAACTAGTTCAACAACATCTTCTGTCCCAAAAGAGATCCTGATAGAAGACAGAGGAGGCACAACTTGAGAAGCCTCCATGGTAAGACCAAAATAAAATCTGTTTCCCTGGACACAAACTGTTTTCCTCCTTTCCCTTCTGCATGACAGCTCCTACCTTAAAGATCGTAAAAATCACTGTAACTTGTGCTTTTGTTATTTCTCCGCCAGGAGCTGCTGTGTCATTCTACATTCCTAATGTTTACCAAATCACTGGGGCAGGGAATGATGATGGTGCAGGCTGTGTTTAAAATACAAACCACAACATCATTAATAGCAATGAGATATTAGCATATGCCCGAGTCAACAAAACCAAAAGAGTAGTGTTTTCTATCTTTTAAAGAAATAAGTAATGAGTGAACTAAAAATAGGCATCACTTTTCTGATGTTAAACTTGCATAAAACCAAACTATCACAAGACTTTCCTAGAAGCCACTGCCTGGTAATTGCAGTGTTATTAGTATAAAATCACAGACCTGAGCTAGATGTCAGTTCCACGTGCTAATAGAAGACTAAATAGAAGTCTTCATGAAGAGGAACAGTTAGCAATGACACAGGCATGTTCCAAGGATGGTGCCTAGCTTTGCAGAAAGAAAAATCTCACATGGCAACGAGAAGTTCATGGTTTCCTCCATATCATTTTCACTCTGAACTGCTAACAACCAATCTCTCTCTCTCATCTTTTCATTAAAAAGGTAGAATACACACACACACAACAGCACAGCACAAATAAGTACAGAACTGCATGCACACGTGTAAACAACCCAATAATAATTTCTAGAATCCCATGAAATTGTGTATTCTGATAAATAAATGATGTCTATATATTCATTAGTACTCCTGTTGCATAACTAACAGTTCAGGAAAATATCTTCAGGGTCTTCTCATTCATTTTCAGTGATTCTGTTTTCCAAGTGGCACATGTCTTTGCATCATGTGGCCTTTTCTTTCCTTTTTTATAACTGGCTTACACATGCTTAGTTAATGAGGAAGAAGCAATGAGTGAGGAAACGTGGAATATGAAAATTTAAGTATGACAAATATCACATGCTTTGATATGTTCAAGTTCATCATTCTCAGTGAAACCAATGAACTGAAAATTTCACATGATCCATTTGAACAGTTTGGACACACATGTAAGATGTATACTTCCTCATCTTCTTTGATCAACAATGCTTCTTAAGCTATTTTAGTTACATAGTTTGATGATGCTGGGTAAGTTTTGGAATGTGAGTGTTTTCACATAAGTAGCACATGATCACCTCAAACCTCGTACTAAAAGGTAAATGTAGACTGCTAAATTAGATGTTTCACTGAGATGTCATGAATGACAAAGACCTGGAGTCATTATTTGTTATGGAATAAATGTTGATGACGCTTCCTATCTGCCAGGCAGCATCAAATGCATTTCCAAAATTCACACTTCCTAAATGCATCTGATTAAATTAGTTGTTGTTCTGTGTATGCTATCTAACCAGCATTATGGAACTGTCTCACCTGTTTTTTTTTTTTTTTTTGTGGCATAATTCACTGAGTAATACCCCTTCAGAGCTTTGAATGAATCCTTCAGGCTTTGTTCATATCACTCTTACTGTAAGTAGATGATGGTTATATTAGTTACTTTCTATTGCTATAATAAAACATCATGACCAAGACAACTTTTAGAAGGAAGGGTTTATATGGAGTGGGGCTTATGGTTCCAATGTGATACATACAGATCTGTCACCATCATGGTTCAGACAGGCATGGTGCTGGAGCAGCAACTGAGAACTGACAGCTGACCCACACAGGAAAGAGAGAGCTCATTGGGAATGGCACCAGTTTTCTGAAACCTCAAAGCCCACCCCCAGTGGCACAACTCCTCCAACAAGGCCACGCCTCCTAATCCTCCCCAAAATAGTTCCACTAACTGGAGACCAAGCATTCAAATATATGAGCCCATGGGGGCTGTTCTCATTCAAGCCACCACAGTGGTGCTGGAACAGACCATTGCATCTATCCTCCAGGGATAACAGTCACAGTTAAGGAGTGAGAATTTAGAAGGCATTTCCCAGAATCCTTACTTGCAGCTCCACGGTTCTCCTCTGCTGTGGATAGTGACACACTTCGTTCATGCATTTCAGAAGTCACCCTCACTGTTCTGCTAGCCCAGGACCAAAATGCATAGTACAAATTCTCATACCTTCTCAAACACAGTGATACTGATGACACTACATAAGATTCCATTGATGATGCCACTGCTACTGCTGGTCCTGACGATGTCACCAATGATGTTCTTGATGATGCAACTGACAATTCTTTTTTTTTTTTTTTTTTGTTGCTATGGAAGCTGATCATTAGGTTCTTTGAAAGAAGCACCTAACAGGACCTACTGACAAACCAAGTCACAATCTGTCAGAAAGATTTTATAAAATATAGAAATTTTAAAGTATTTCTCTGAAAGATGACACAGTATATATTGAATTCTGTATATGTTTATAATATTTTCCCATTAAATGTACTATGCAATTGGTACAAAAAAAATGGGCAATTGTGAAAGGCCATGGGGAATGCAGTGCAGAAGAGAGCGGTTCCTTTTGTTCCCAAAGCCCCTCATTGTCACATTCTCTTAATCTGGCTGGAATGTAAAATCCCAGTCATAAAGACAGGAGAGGACACTTTTCCTTTTTTTTTACATCTTCCCATAATACAGAGAATGATGAGGTCAGGTAGCAAAGAGCAGATGCAAGGAAGGCATAAAGATGAGCAGGTCCTTTTTAAGATTTCTAAAATTTCTGGGCCTTTTACTCAAGTAGAAAGGAAGCAGAAGTTACAGGCTATCAGTGGCTTAGACTGAGCACACAACCATTTAGGGACTATAAATCAAGACTCTGACACTGATAGGTGCTAAAATGAATGAGTGAAATCTATGAAATGAAAACTAACATTTCAATATTTCCTTAAAGTTTGAAGAAGGCAGAAGTTTTTCTTCTTGTACCATATGAGCATAGTATTGCTGTGCTTTTTTTTTTTTTTTTTTTTTTACTGCTGACATTGAGCCAAATCCTTCTGCATGTGCTGGTGAGAGGTGACACTGGAGAGGTGGATGAGAAAGGTGACTTGGATGCAGCTCAGGATGCTACTGCCAACATTGAGCCAGCTCCTACATGTGCTGGTGGCACTGGTGAGGCATCTGATAAAAATGATGTAGGTAGAGCTCAGAACACTGCCCTAAATCCCACACTTCCTTTAGGTATTTGCACTGGGCATGCAAGGGGCAGACCACATGCTGACCCTGAGCCCACTCTTGGCTACCACATTGGGTGACATCATGGACCCTTTCAAAATGCCGACTCGGCTCTTGAAGCTTGTCTTAGAGCTGAACACAAGTGTGGTAGATTCACTACTGATCAGGAATCTGTTTCTGTTCATGTCCCAGGTGAAGCTCTGAATCCTACTCAGGATGCTGACATAATTTTTGATTCTGCAAATCCCCGGCTGAACACATTGGCCATAAATGTGAACACCAACACTCCACCTGTTCCTCTTCTGGCATCAGACATGCTACTGCTCCTCGTAACATCCTTGATGTGGTTTCTGGCCTTTCTGTTATCGGTGACGACATAGGTGATACACCGACTTCAACAAGTGCTACACAGAGAAAATTATTCAAGAGATACCAGAAACAAAAAAGGATAACCACAGCAATGCTTAAAATAGCTGAAGATTTTTGTACTAGAAAACTAATTTTCTTTGGCACTAACACTTACAATAAATAAATTTCATACTTTATATAGGGCTATTTAGGCATTACCTAGAACCAGAAAAAAATTGATTCATTTTTCCAATCATATTGAAAATACATCACAAAAAAATAACAAGGTCAGTTTTGACCAAGTAAAGTTGGTAGGTTCACGGTTGTCTCCTATTCTGGAATGAGGGAATTATTTTCATTCATAATGAGAACCTTGTGGTTTCTGAAAGGCAAGCAGAGAAATATAACTGTTAAATATTAGTTTGTATTTTTCTGTGTCCATACACTGTGACTTATGAGGATAGCCTCATCTTGGAAACAAACACTCCAATAGAAACAACATCTGAGTAAAACCAACAGAATAAGACTCCACATTCTCATACCTTCTCAAACACAGTGATATTGATGATACTACATAAGATTCTATTGATGATGCCACTGCTACTGCTGGTCCTGACGATGTCACCAGTGATGTTCTTGATGATGCAACTGACAATTCTTGCTTTTTTTTTTTTTCTTTTTTTTTGTTGCTGCTGAAGCTGATCATTAGGTTCTTTGAAAGAAGCACCTATCAGGACCTACTGACATATTACTCACAATCTGTCAGAAAGATTTTATAAAATATAGAAATTTTAAAGTTAGTATTTCTCTGAAAGATGACACAGTATATATTGAATTCTGTATATGTTTGAATATTTTCCCATTAAAATGTACTATGCAACAATTTTAAGCTCTTTCTTGGCATTGTATAAACTGACAACATGACTGCTCAGTGGTATGGTTAATGGGAAGGATTTTTTTTTTTTAAAGATTTATTTATTATGTACACAGTGTTCTGTTTGCACGTATCCCTGCAGGCCAGAAGAGGGAGCCAGATCTCATTACAGATGGTTGTGAGCCACCATGTGGGTGCTGGGAATTAAACTCAGGACCTCTGGAAGAACAGCCAGTGTTCTGAACCTCTGAGCCATCTCTCCAGCCCGGGAAGGATTTTAATATAGATACCAGAGATAGGACAGATAGAGGCATCTGGAATGTCCAGAGCAGAGGGAGAAGTTGGCTGAACATAGTCAGCCGATTGGACCTGACCTTAATAATAGAAGAAGAAACAGATCAGAGAGATAGAGAGACGGAGTGAGGTAGAGGGGGAGAGGGCAGGGCGAACATAGAGACAGGAGACAGAGGCAGAAAGATAGGTTTACAAAGAGACTGAGAAGCTGGGGAGGGGTGCTTGTGAATTAGAGGGAGTTTAGGGTGGAGGAGGAGGGGAGAGGACCTAGGACACTAGCATGGACTTTGAAATGTCTAACAGGTACTTGTGACACTGAAGGAGCCTGGAGGTGGCATGTGCCTTATTATGGTAATACACACCACAGGCAGCCATTTGTCTCTACTGTCAGTCATAAGAGAAATGACACCTTTGGGTAGAGGGGAATCAGCTTCACAAGTTTCTGAGGAATGCTGGCTTTTGTCTACCCTCCAGAAATCCTCCAAAAGTCCAGGTTGAGCCCATTTCTGAATATCCGGGGCTGCTTTTGGAGTTTTGGGAACTGGAGTTTCCTTTGGACATAAGAGGCATCAGTAAATTTTTGTGCATTGTATAGTCACACACCAGCTCTGTTGAAGTTTACATACTCTAACTGTTAAAACATGAGTAAAAACACCCCCCAAACTGCCATATTGTCCTTAGCATCCACAGAGTTCAAGTATGGTTGCTTACCTGCATTTCCTTTTCTGTTAATTATATGACACCCCATCCCCCAGCACACATTAACTACATAAAGTCTGAGGGGTGTGGCCTTATGAGCCCTTTTCTGTGTGTGATGATCACTGTGTCCTGGACACCATTTCACAGAATCATCTGCCTATCTCTTGCAAAGTAGTCCCTGAGCCTTGGAAGGTGTGATTCAGATGTCCTGTTGAGGTCTGCACACTTCACAGTTATGCATTCTCTAAACTTTGGCCAGTTGTGAGTCTGTCTATTCACCACAGCCCACTGCTGCTGTGAAATAATTCTTCTGTACACTATATAAATTACACTGTGATTGGTTTAATAAAGAAGCTGACTGGCCAATAGCTGGACACTATAAAGTTAGGCGGGAAAACCAGACTAAGGACAGTGGGAAGAAGAAGGGAGGATTTAGAGGAGTCACCAGCGAGACGGGGAGAAAACAGAAGGTGCAAGATGAAAGAGAGGTAGTACCATGTGTCAGAATGTAGATTAACAGAAATAGGTTAATTTAAGTTGTGAGAGCTAGTTAGTAATAAGCCCGAGCAACTGGCTGAGAATTCATAATTAATATTAAGTCTTTGTTTAGATGTGTTGATTATTCTTGGTCTCTTTTGCTTCTATATAATTATTTGTAGATTCTTAAGTCTGTGAAAACTGCATTGGAAGTCTGAATAGAATTCCATTTAATATATAGATTTAATTTCATAAAATGTCCATTTTCCCATTTACTCTTGTAATCCTTAGGCACAAGCTCTAGTCCTACACAGAGAACTACAGGCAACAAAGGGATGCTGAGCCTGGGAGAGACTTCCCAGGGAATCACACAGTTGCTTATTCAATAGTCAGCCCTGGAGACAAACAATCAAGTCATAGTATACAAAATGAGCAGGTCATATTTAAAGAGTATATATGTATTACATAGACATACATGCACGTAACACCAATTATTAAAAAAAGAGGACATGATTTAGAAAGCGATGAAGGAGGTGTATATATCAGGGTTTGGATGATGGGAAGGAAAGGGAGAAATGAAATAATTGTATGATAATCTCAATTTAAAAAAAGGCATAGGTCTTCTCAACATCTATTGTCCTCCTGAAATTCTTCTTCAGTGTCTATAAAGTGTTCACTATAGATATTTTTCATGTCCTTGGTTATATTTACTCCTGTGACTGTGTGTGCATGCTTCTGTGTGTGTGTGTGTGTGTGTGTGTGTGTGTGTGTGTGGTGTGTGTGCGCATGCATTTGTGCGTGTGTGCGTGCGCATGTGCTGTCTTGGATTTCTTTTTCAGTGTGTTTGTCATTGGTATGTAGGATGGCTACTGATTTGTTAATTTGTATTTTCTTACTTTATTGAAAATGGTATTAGCTCAATTGCAGTTTTACTACTCTTTAGAGTGTCCTGTGTATAGAATTATATCATCTATAAGTTAGGATTCTTTGACTTTCTTTTCTTTTGTATTTCTTTTATTTCATTTCCTATCTTATTTCCAATCACTACAGTGAACAGAAATATTTTAATGTGTCTGCTGTGTGTTATGTGTGGTTAAGTAAGACAAAACTTCATTAAAAAAACAAAAACAAAAACAAAAAAAACTATAAAGAATCCACTCAGCTGAAATTCCAGGGCCAACATTTCTTGAAATACAAATATGTGCACAACAGCTCAGCATAGTGGTTAGTGTCCCCACCTGTCACAAATATGTGCGCAAAGTTGCATTCTACTTATCAAGTGGGCCACTTTCAGATGACCAGCTGTGTAGTAACTGAGGTCAAGCTCTGAGCACTTAGAGTAAGGCATGGCAACTATCTGCATTAGAATAAATTCTCAGCAGGACTTACAACTTAGCTCAAATACTGTGGGTGGTGTGGTGGTTTTTCTTGCATCCTCAGACCCATTTCTCACACTAATCAAATAAAGTGTAAACAAAAAGGAGAGAAATGATCTTTGGGTTAGGTGATGAATAATATTAAGATTGCCACATAATTTCAGATTTATGTGTCTTTTTAAGGATTGCATTTTTCACTACATGTAAAACTTTTTTAAATGCTGGAAAGGAAAAAAGGAACATATATATTGTTTAGTGGACTGTAAAACATTCCCAGCACTATGAATTCTACAATGATGGTTCTGAGTGAAAATTTTATTAGACATACCAGTTGTATCACTCCAGGGCATGCATACTTATGAACGTGAACTCACTATATTGAATCATATGTGTGTGAGTGTGTTTATCACTATACACCTGAAATTGACAAGTTATGGAATGAGCCTAGATATCCACCAATCTATGAATGGATAAAGAAAATATAAATAAATAAAGAGTTCATTCATAAAGACAAATTATGTAGAGATTACATAATTCCCAAGAAAACTGTTACAACTATGTATCTTCAGGGTAAAAAAATAGATAATTCCCCCAAACACAAATAACACATACCTTATCTCATAAATGGAATTTATAAAAAATATGAAAGGAGGAGGAGCAATGCTAAGGAAATGTAAGGGGACATAGTTTAGATGGAGGGAGTGTAACAGGGAAATAAAGGGATGTAAATGAACAAATTGTTTTGCATGACAATAAGGACATGTTATTTCATTAATTAATTATCTGTACAGAACAATAAGATTAATTTTGCCTAAGGGATTATTTCTTTATATATAACTAAAGATAATGACCATATTTTTATTATCTTCTAAACTTCTTTAAAAATTTTTGAATGATGGGATAGAGGTGGCCTAGCAGAAAAAAACACAATGTGCTCTTGCAGAGAACCTGAGTTCAGTTCCTATCACCCATCACAGTGACTCATAATCAAACACCAGTAACTCTAGTTCCAGAGAGTCTGGAGCCTCTTCTTGTCTCTGTGGGAACTGTACTCATGTGTATATACCTCCCCTATATACATATATGTGGGATTTTAAAGGCATTATCTCATAATTTCTCTATTAGTTTTATGGATATACCTATATTGTATATGTTATATATGATATCAGTTCATTCTCACATGCTCAGTTGTGGGAATAAAGGATTGTGATCAAACAAATGATGAGTAAGTATCATAAGGTCATTATGGATCCCAGAATCATAAAAAGATAACAACAGGAAAACATACAATTGGAAAATATAAGAAATCTGAGCTGTCCAGACTTGATGTAAATTAATCTGTAAAATTTAAACATTATAAGGGATTTCTTAGCATTTTGTTGGTTTTAGTCATTGAAAGGAACTGTGTGCCTGAATTCCATCACCATCTTGTCATTCATCATGTGTATTAAAGATTGTCACTCATCATATGTGTTTAATTAAAAAAGTTTTACAAAAGTTGAAGTTCAGTGCTAAGAGGAAAATTCATAGCTCTAAATGCACACATAAAGAAGATGGAGCAATCCCATATCAATGAATTAACAGCACAACTGAAAGCTCTAGAACAAAAAGAAACAAACTCACCCAGGAGAAACAGACGCCAGGAAATAATCAAACTGAGGGCTGAAATCAACGAAATAGAAAACAAGAGAACAATACAAAAAATCAATGAAACAAAGAGTTGGTTCTTTGAAAAAATCAACAAGATAGACAAACCTCTAGCCAAATTAACCAAAAAGCAAAGAGAGAACATCCAAATTAACAAAATCAGAAATGAAAAGGGAGACATAACAACAGACAATGAGGAAATCCAGAGAATCATCAGATCATACTTCAAAAACTTGTACTCCACAAAAATGGAAAATCTGGAAGAAATGGACAATTTTCTGGATAAATACCACATACCAAAATTAAATCAAGACCAGATAAACCACCTAAATAGACCAATAACCCCTAAAGAAATAGAAACAGTCATCAAAAGTCTCCCAACCAAAAAAAGCCCAGGACCAGACGGTTTCAGTGCAGAATTCTACCGGACTTTCAAAGAAGAACTAATACCTATACTCTTCAAATTATTCCACACAATAGAAACAGAAGGAATACTACCAATCTCTTTATGAGGCTACAATTACCCTGTTACCCAAACCACAAAAAGATGCAACAAAGAAAGAGAATTACAGACCAATCTCCCTCATGAATATTGATGCAAAAATACTCAACAAAATATTGGCAAACCGAATCCAAGAATACATCAAAAAAATTATCCATCACGACCAAGTAGGATTCATCCCAGGGATGCAAGGATGGTTCAACATACGAAAATCTGTCAATGTAATACACCATATAAACAAACTGAAAGAAAAAAACCACATGATCATCTCATTAGATGCTGAAAAAGCCTTTGACAAAATCCAACACCCCTTCATGATAAAAGTCTTAGAGAGATCAGGAATACAAGGAACAATCCTAAACATAATAAAGGCAATTTACAGCAAGCCAACAGCCAACATCAAATTAAACGGAGAGAAACTCAAAGCGATACCACTAAATTCAGGAACAAGACAAGGCTGTCCACTCTCCCCATATTTATTCAATATAGTACTAGAAGTTCTAGCTAGAGCAATAAGACAACAAAAGGAGATCAAAGGGATACAAATTGGAAAGGAAGAAGTCAAACTTTCACTATTTGCAGATGATATGATAGTATACATAAGTGACCCCAAAAATTCAACCAGGGAACTCCTACAGCTGATAAACTCCTTCAGTAAAGTATCAGGATACAAGATCAACTCAAAAAAATCAGTAGCCCTCCTATACACAAATGATAAAAGGGCTGAGAAAGAAGTCAGAGAAACATCACCATTTACAATAGCCACAAATAATATAAAATACCTTGGGATAACACTAACTAAACAAGTGAAGGACCTTTTTGATAAGAACTTTAAATCTCTTAAGAAAGAAATTGAAGAGGATATCAGGAAATGGAAGGACATCCCATGCTCATGGATAGGTAGGATTAACATAGTAAAAATGGCAATCCTACCAAAAGCAATCTACAGATTCAATGCAATCCCCATCAAAATCCCGACACAATTCTTCACAGACTTGGAAAGAAAAATACTCAACTTCATATGGAAAAACAAAAGACCCAGGATAGCTAAAAAAATCCTATATGATAAGGCAACCTCTGGAGGCATCACCATCCCTGACCTCAAGCTCTACTATAGAGCTATAGTAATAAAAACAGCTTGGTACTGGTATAAAAACCGACCTACGGACCAATGGAATCGAATTGAAGACCCTGACATTAATCCATGCACATACGAACACCTGATTTTTGACAAAGAAGCCAAAACTATACAATGGAAAAAAGAAAGCCTCTTCAACAAATGGTGCTGGCATAACTGGATGTCAATATGTAAAAGATTACAAATAGATCCATATCTGTCACCACGCACAAAACTCAAATCCAAGTGGATCAAAGACCTCAACATAAATCCAGTTACACTAAACTTAATAGAAGAGAAAGTGGGAAGTACTCTCGAACGCATTGGCACAGGAGACCACTTCCTAAATAAAACACCAACAGCACAAACACTGAGCACAACAATTAATAAATGGGACCTCACGAAATTGAGAAGCTTTTGCAAGGCGAAAGACACAGTCAATAAGACAAAAAGACAGCCAACAGAATGGGAAAAGATCTTCACCAACCCCACATCTGACAGAGGACTGATCTCCACAGTATATAAAGAACTCAAGAAACTAGACAACAAAATACTAAACAATCCAATTAAAAAATGGGCTAAAGCGCTAAACAGAGAATTCACAAAACAAGAATTACAAATGGCTGAAAGACATCTAAAGAAATGCTCAACATCCTTAATCATCAGAGAAATGCAAATCAAAACGACTCTGAGATACCACCTTACACCTGTCAGAATGGCTACAATCAAAAACACCAATGACAGGCAATGTTGGAGAGGATGTGGAGCAAAGGGAACACTCCTCCACTGTTGGTGGGAATGCGAGCTTGTACAACCACTGTGGAAATCAGTATGGCGGTTTCTCAGAAAACTAGGAATTGAACTACCTCAAGACCCAGCAATACCACTCTTGGGCATATACCCAAAGGATGCTGATTCATACCACAAAGATACATGCTCACCTATGTTCATAGCAGCACTATTTGTAATAGCCAGAACCTGGAAACA
>CABHPP010138744.1:41030-60946 GCA_902168425.1 Peromyscus attwateri | reverse complement strand
GGCGTTGGGAGCAGTAGCTGCTGACCCCTGTTGGTTGCGCTGGGGTTTGAATTTGGTTCTGGAATAGGACCTCTTGATGGAGTTGTCCTCTGTGAACACACCACTCCACACAGTCACTCAAACACATTGTCTTCTCTCCCCCCCCTCTCTCCCCCCACCCCAGCCTTTCCCTCTCATCTTCCTCTCTCTGTCTCTGTCTCTGTCTCGTCTCTTTCTCTCTGATTTCTTATATTATAGGCAATCATATCTAATGGTGACTTTTTAGCCTATGCTTGACAGGACTAGTCACACACACTGTACGTAATTGGTGGGATGTTAGTTCATTTTGAAACAAAGTACTGATGAGAAAGTGTTCGAAGACCCCCTGTCAGTTGAACATACTCTGTAGCTCATAAAGCAGGACAACCTTGTATTGCAGTTACTCCCGATTTACAAACATCCAGTACATAACTTGAGCAAAAGCAATGTCTGCATATTGTCTTGTTACAAATAAGAGTATTCCTCCTGTTGGTACAAGCCAAGCTCTGTGGTATAGCAGATGTAATAATTGTTTACTGAAGACTGGTTCCATTAAAAAAAAACAAACTTTTTTCAGATTTGTAGGAAAGTTGCAGGGTAGCACAAACAGTGGATTTGGTACTAAAGCAAAGTGTCTCCACTTCAAAAGCACCACTTGCTGTTTGTGCCAGCCACTATTCTAGGTTCTGGAAAACTAACATTTGTTATTTTAATAAATGGTGGCAGACAGGCATACATGAATGCATGCATGGTGCTGGGGCAGAGATCTGGAAATAGAGAGGAAGTTACACCTATTGACCTGGTGGGGTGGTGTATGTAATCTTTCGAGACATAGCATTTGAGTTTGGTGGCAAGTGTTAGTGGGCATGTACTTCATGGGGGCAATTTTCCCAAGTTAGGCTTTTCTTACTGGAAGAGAACACTAGTGAAGTAGATCCTAATTTGTTTCTTTATTTCTCTTTTAAGAAAGTGGTTTGCTAATTAGGTGATGAAAAGAATCCTAGTTTGTAAATTCATGAGTTAAGCTGTGCAGTTCCACCTGGTGCTTTGACACTCTTGGAGATGAGTGGTAGTGGGTGTTTATGCATGGCGGTCCGCCACTCCCCCAGCTGTGTTAAGTCATACAGGAAACATTTCCTGCCTGCTTGCTTTGTGCCCGTCACTGCAGCAGGTAAGCTGATGGACGGGGTAGTAGAGTACTAGATAGTAACTGGCATTGGCAGTGCAATCCCTTGTTGAGACAGTGTGTTCTGAGGGCAAGGTGTTGCAGTGCCACACATGGTTCTCGGTTGTCAACTGTCGGAGTGCCTTCGACTGACGTAAACAGAAGAAGCATGAACTGGAAGACAGTAGACAGCAGGCTGGAGAAATGTGTTTGAAGAGGGACTGGGTGTCTTAGCTCATAGCCCAGGCCACATCCCATAAGTAGTCTGGTTAGAAGTTTGCTGCTGACAGTGTTCCCACTGGAGAAGATGCCACCTGTGTTGATAGATGATTGAATCCCTTCTTCCACCGGGGCAAAAACATTCTTTGTGCCTCTGCATCCTTGTGACATGTAAAGTTCCAAGTGGTAGGATGTAAAATTGGCCAAACCACTCTAGTTCCTAGGGAGTGGAGAGAGACAGTATATTTTCTTTGGCACAACTCTCACAAACAACCATGGATTCCTTCAAAATAAGAAGGTAACTTCCAAAGCAAAAAGGTTTAACATGGCTTGTTACCAGTCAGCTTGCTGAACTTCCATTGTTAATTTACCCTTAAAAGTTGGCTAAGCAAGGAAAAGTGGCATTTCCAGTGCTGGCTGGTCCTTAGAACTTTTGTGTATTGTATACTTCAGCTTTTGAAAGTTGTGAGTGAAGGCAGCAGGAGGCAGTACCTACTATTGTTGGTCTTGTGCAGCCCCAGGTACCAGGACCCTTAGTTCTCTGTGAGTGTTGTAGTGTTTGTGTGGGTTTAAGGAATCCAGATTCCTCTGCTCTTAGCAGCAACTGTCATTGGAATTTCTGGGTGGGATAGTGTCTTAGTTACTGTTCTTTGACTGGGAAGAGACACCGTGGCAGTTTATGAAAGGAAGCATTTAATTGGGGGCTTGCTTGTAGTTTCAGAGGGTTAGTCTACGAAGCATGGCTAGAAGCATGGTGGCAGACAGGCATACGTGAATGCATGCATGGTGCTGGGGCAGTTGCTTACCTGAGTTCTGCAAGTTCCAGGCAGAGTGAGGGTAAGACCTGGCCTGGTCTGGGTTTTTAGAACATCAAAGCCCATTCTCAGTAACACACCTCCCCAACAAGGCCATTTCTTCCTTGAGGTCTCCCCAGGGAGGTAAACTTTCTTGTCACAGTGTACATTGCCCTGCTTCTCTTTAATGGTGCTGATCTCTTTAATAATCACAGCTTTTTCTATACTTGTTTTGTCCACAACTTGAAGGGTGTTATTACCACTTTCTTAGCCAGACTGATGCTTTTTCAAATCTTTGTGCTCTGTTTTTTGTCTTTCTTACTGTAAATCTGGTTAAAAGCATGCTATGATATTTTGAAATTCTCTTCCCCAAATATAAATTAGTCCACATTTCTTTTGAATTGAGCCTTGCTCAGATTTTCAGAACATGGACAAACTACAGCTAGGTTGTTTGCCAGAACTTAAGAAGAATGGCGTTTAGTCTAATACCCAGTAGGCTCCTTGTTCCTCTCTGTCAACTCACGAATACATTCTTTCCTGTCTGCATTTCTGTTAACATTCTGGTCTTTAGACATCCCAGAAAAATTACCTGTTACTTTTTGTGTGTAACATTCTAGAGCTTCTTTAGCTCACGTTTCCAGACTCTTTCACATTCCTCTTTGCACACCAGTTCTAACAGCATAAACACTACAGGGCCAGGGTTAGTTGCAGTAATGACCTCAATTCTTTGATACCTGTTTTTTTATTAGTTAGTTTTGCATTGGCTGTGACCAAAATACCTGACAAAGCACCCAAGGGCCAGTGAGCCAGTGTAGCTCATTGCTTCAGGGAGCTGAAAATGTAGAAGAGCATGGTGGAATTCATGGCATTGGGAACGTGTGCTGCAGATCAGGAAGTGGAGAAAACAGTTTGAAATCGGGCAGGTGATCTTTTGCCCAACAGGCTCTACTTCCTAAAGGATTTACAAGCTTCAAAATAAGACCACAAGCTGGGCATCAAGAGTTCAAAACTGGAGCATGTCGGGACATTGCAGATTCAAATATCACAACCCATATCTCACGTGTATATATACCTATTTCTGTATTAAATACTTCCTTTGGTGAAAAGTGACTTTTATTCTTTTCATTTATTCTCCAACTATACTATCTCACTGTTGTAGTTAGATTGTGGTTCCAGCAGTTCTCTTTACCTGTCTGTCGTAACTACCTACGGTATAACAGAAGTAGCTGCAGAGAAGACTGAAGTTGATGGCGTATCAAAGTATAAAGGACCTTACCACTTCCTGAAGCTGTATCTAGAACTTTTTCCCACAGGTAGCTCTGGAGGAGGAATCTTTTGGGGAGAGGGTGGATAGGGTTGAATAGCCCCCAACAAGAAGTTTCATTTCTCCTTTTGAGCATTATTGCTTTTATGTACGTGGTTATTTTCTGCATGTTACTTTTTTTTTTTTTTTGTAACAGTTTGGCTCTCTTGTGTATACCCCAGAAAATTGGAAGTGTCTGAAATACTAAGGACTTGGTACTAAGTAGTAATAAACAGAATTCCATGGAAATAACAATAATGTTTTGTTTGAGCTATGAGTTTGTATAAATATTTTTCATATTCTCATCTAGTCTCCAGCATATTCTCTGAATCTGTGTATTATATTTTATCTACTATGGTACACTCAACTTAGGGTAAGCAGTTTGTGCAGCTCTATGCAGCTCTTAAATGGTGGTGCTAGGATTCTAGCCAAGGCAGTGTGACTGTACAGCTGCTATTTGTAGTCACCAGGCCAGTATACTGACTTCCACAACACTTTAACCTTCACTCATCTAACAATTAACTTGTAAGTCCTTGGATGTCTGATAGTCACTTTGCTCCTAGGGAGTTCATAGTCTTGTTATCAAATACATTGTTGTAATGTATATAGAGTATAAGAGGAGGTAGGTGATTCGAAGGGCACAGGGTATCCTAAAAGAGGGCAGGGCATTCTAGGAGTCTGTCAGGGTAGCTGAGCAGAGCCCTGGGAAATGCAGCAACCAGAAAGAAGCAGGGCTCAAATTGTCAGGCGGCTTCCCAAGTTCACTTGTACCACTTTCTCCTCCCCCTCCACCCCCCAGGAGCTGAGGACCGAACCCAAGGCTCTACCACTGAGCTAAATCCCCAACCCCACGTACCATTTTCATACCTTAAAATTATAGTTTTTTATATGTATGCTCATTAGCAAATAGGAACTTACTATTTATGGGATGCGTGTCTAATTTATGTACTAGGAACAGTCACGTACAGGTTAATAAAAGACAGATATTGAAGGTAAAATTATAAAACGTAATCCAGGGCAATAGTGGTGTGACTGACTGTGATTCTTGAATCAATCACATAAGGTACAAATCCTAAGGGAAAAGATGAGTTTGCTTGACCTTATTAGTATGGATAATGGTATATGAAAAACACCCAGAAATGATCAGGCAGGCTAACAAAATTGAATGTGTCGTTACATATTACTGGTAAAAGGCTAATACTATTGGAAGGGCAAGCAGCAAAAATCAGTAAGAATAATCGGAAACAGGTTAGGGAGTGTCAGGTAAAAGTTATCCCTGCTAAAGCCTGATGAATCCAAGTGAAAAGTCAGGACAATAAGGCACACATCTTTTTTTTTTTTTTATTTTTTTTTTGACTTTATTTATTTTTTAAGTTACACTCATGATATTCATTAATTACACTCATGATATTAATCACATTTGTGGTATTCATAGATTACATTCACAGTATTCATTCAATTATATATATAATATATATAAATTTTAAATGCTGAATGTCATTTATTTAAGGGGGGAGGAGGTCTTAAATACAGGCTTACAGCACAATGGGAGGACCCCGGAGGGCAGAAATTCGCTACTGATATTTTACAATCTTGCTTCTAATCTGTTAACGCCATTATTCAGGGTACCAGGCAAGGAACTTCCCTTAAGCATTCAGGAGGGTGGAACCTGGCAGGGAATTAGCATAGGGAGAATATCAAGGTCAAGGTCCGCAAGCAAGGCAACAGTTTCCCAAAACGGGGGCCAGGGGACCTACAAGTCCCCCTTTTATTAAAAAAATGAGCTTCTGACTTGGGTTGCGTGGGACGTCAGCAGGTCACCTTACCCGTCATGGAGACGCCTGTCCAGGCCACACAGGTGCTCTGTCTTAGGTTGGTGAGTGCCCCCCAGGCATTACCCGTCTCTGAATACTCATTATCATACAGGCTCAATGGTGTGTGAGCTGCAGAGTTAACTGCTGCCAAAGATCTCAAAGTGGCACTGGGCTTGTAATCTGTGTTCGATACAGAGAAGACCAACAGAGGTTAAGGCACACATCTTAATCCCAGTACTTGTACAATGAGATGGACCATGGAGACAGCCCAGCCATCCTGGAATACACAGCACAGTAGTAGAAACAATGGAGACTGCCTCAACAAGGTGGAACACAAAAACTGACTCCTAAAAGTTACCCTCTGACCTCAACACATATATGCCCGTTCTCTCTTTCCCCTTCTGTCTTACACACACACACACACACACACACACACACACACACACACACTCTTACACTTACAAAAGAATAGTAGTAGGAAAATGGATAAATTACCAAGTATGTATTTTACACACAAAAGAAACATGAATATAAAAATGCTCTAGTTGATTAGTAATTAGATGGACTAAACTGGATGTAATTTATACATTAGGTTGGCAACAATGAAAAGGCCTGACAATATTGTTGGGTGGGTAGAAAACCAAGGAGTATGAGTGTAAATTGGTAATGATATGAACAGTATATACTCTTTGACTCAGAATCCTTCGTCAGCCACCTGAGTGTTCAAATTACTGATTCTTAGTCTTTATTTACAGCAGTGATGGAAATTTGCTAGTGTTTTTTTTTTTTTTTTTTTTTTTTAGACAGGATCTTACTATGTAGTCCTGGCTGGCCTGGAACTTTCTTTGTAAACCAGGCTAATCTCAAACTCCCAAAGATCTCTGCCTGTTTCTGCTGGGCTAAAGGCTTGAGCTGACAAACCCTGCTAATGGTAACATTTGAAAAACATTGCCCCAGGGAAAAGCTTAGGTGAGTACCTGGAGACATGTACAAAGGGAAAAGCTTAGGTAGGCATGTTTGTGCACATCTCCAGTCCCCGCTGCTCGGGAGACTGAGGGACCGATTATAGGCTTGAGGCACAGGACTACCTTGACAACCTTTACTACCATAGGCAGCTTGGGAAGACACTTCTCAAACTAAAGGAACAGAAAACGAAACTAAATGTAGAAGCCCGCATATAGTATTCTCCCCGCTCCCACTTTTTAAAGTTCAGAAGCACACAGAACAAAGCTGCGTTCTTGTTAAGAATATAGGCGTAATTAGTGAGAAGCAGCTAAGGGGTGGGATGTGGCTTTCTAGGTTGGAGAGTCAAGTTGGTAGTTACCTTGTAAGAAGAGCAAAGTGAGGAGGGAGGGTTTCCATGGAAGGACTCAGAGGTAATACATTGTGTTTTCCTAAACTGTGATGTGTGTTCCAGGTCTTAGACTATTTCTGACTCACATGCCTGTCTGTGTGGGCAGTGTTTAGTTTGTATGAAAGAGATAAGCTGGGGATGAAGATGTGATCTTGGAGAAGTGTGACAGATCAGGAAAACTGGCTTCGTGATTCTTTCTGGTGGTTAATTCCATCTGAGCACTTCTTCTGTTCCAGGCACCAGTTTGAGCACATTATTGCCAAGTTTATGTGCCACTAAATAACTGACTTTACCTCATAGTGCCCTCTGGCAGCAAGCTTTATTACTGTCCTTGTCTCATCGGGGAGACAGCTTGCCTGTGGGCATGGTTATAAGTGGGAGAGCAGTCCAGCTGTTCAGTGCCATGCAGATGTAAAGGAAAAAACCATGCACAGACAAATAGGCAGAACAAACAAAGTCAGGTCACAGTGGGAATGGCTGAGTGCAGAGGAGGACTGGTGAGGGCTTCTTCCTTCTTTTGAAGTTACTCTTTCTTTACCTTTGTAGTTTTATTTTCAGAGCAACACACATGCCTTTATCATTCTCACAGATGACAGACTTCCTTGTTTGCCGTCTAGCTCATTGATAGGTAATCAGTTAAAGCAGTGCATGCTAATTTAAAACGTAATTCCCTGAGGCTTAGGATACTCTCCTTTTGCCTAGACAGTTTGTTGAGAAAAAGGGACTTTTTTTTTGGAAATCAACACTTGCTGATTTTACTCCTTGATTTTGATAACCTTGTTTTCCTATGTCATATTAAAATCTACACTGGGGATTTTGTTTTATAACCATCAGTTAAACAGTAAAGTTAAGCTGTCATGGTGTCACTGCCACCACTTGGAATGTTATGTAGCAGGAGTAGAAATGTAGTTCCAGCAGCCCTGTGTCAAATCAAGTTACTTTAGAACCCTTAGTACTACTCTTTTTATTTGATAATCAGAGTGCTAAAATTGTCAAGACCCTGAGAACCGTGAAGCTCTTGCCATTAGGGATGTCCTAGTTTCTGACAGACTCAGTCCCCAGCAGGAAGGTGACAGGCCCTGAGAGGCCTTCTGTGGCAGAGCTGTCTGATATAAGGCACAGGGAAGTGATCCCGTATGATCCCTTCTAGGTACATGTAGAATGTGGGCTTTTTACAGCAGTTCCAGGTACTCCGCTCTTGTTTATCTACGGTTGTGAAAGCTAGATGATCTCCATGCTCTAATTCTGAACACTATGCCACATGTTTGATGTTCATATGTCTCTTTGGTTTCCTCTTATATAGTGGGCCTTTGTTCTTTTATTAAAAATAGTTTTAAATAAAGCTAGGTAAGGCAATTAAAAGCGGGGTAGGAAAAAAGACTAATGAAGGCTGAGTAACACTGGTTTAGTCATCAAGTGTAACTCAAGCTCAGCATGCTTTTCAATTACTAATTGGTATGCAGAAAGAACCCTGATAAATATAACTGGAACTTTGTGTTTGAAATCTAGAAACAGTAACAACCACTTCTTTGGCAGTACATAGTTCATTAGTGGTTTCTGCTGATTGTGACTTAAGGAGCAGAGTTTGATGTATATTGGATCAATTACTTTTCAATAAAGAGTATCAGTTAAAGGAGTGCATGATAATTTAAAATATAATTATAAGACCATTAGAATTTAAAGTAAGGTGGTAATGCAGTTTTAAAAATAGCTTAGAAATTTTAGGTCATTGAAGGAAGGGAATAGAAATGACAGTCTTTTTAAAAATGAGATCAAATGGTTTTCATTAAGAACCTTCAGGAAACAGGTTCTGGTATCTCTTACGTGTTTTATTGTGACACCAGGAAAATGCTTGCTAAAAGTGTGACATTGGAGATAATTTTGTATATCGTGTTATGGTGCAGACAAGTGTCTTTGGAGATCTGTGTAGTAGTTTTGTTTAAATAAGTTCATTATGTTTTTTTGATTGACCCTTACCCTCAACATACTTCCCCTTTACAGTACACAAACATTAAATGTATATTTTCGTCTCTTTTTGAAGAGTTAGGGAGGCTCAGTGGTTCCCAAATAAAGCTTTTTAGTATCACCCAGAGGACTCTTTGAAAGGATAGGTTTCTGCTACAGGGCAAACTTTCTTATTCAGAATCTGTCTTTGGAATTTCATACCTTTGCTCACTAGCTATGTTTGTAAAGGATTGGTGTTGATGCCAGAAGACAAAAGTACAACATGTCCAGATAAAGGTCTAATTGGGTGGGTTTTCTAATTTACCAAGCAGCATACCTCCATTTAACAAAACAGGAGAGCATCCACAGGACAGTAGTGAAACCTGGGGTTTTGTAAGGTGGGAACACAGAAACAGATGGAGAGAAAAGCTACTTAATATCAGCTTACTTTACATTCCTTTTTCAAGTGTGTGTGTGTGTAGGCTAGATACATCCTCTGGTTTGATCCTCAGAAATGCAGTCCACTTCCTTTGAGATGAGCACTCTCACTGGACTGAAGCTCCCCAGTTAGGCTGGCCAGTGATCACCAGGGCTCCTTCTGGTCAGCCTCTCAGCATTGGGATAGCAAGTGTGTACCACCGTATCCGGCACTTTTATGTGGTCCTTGGGCTCAAACCCAGGCCCCCATGCTTGTGAGATAAGCACTTTACCAATGGAACTATCTCCCCAGCCTTCAGGTTACTTTTTATTGTTTGTTATTTTGAGACAGGGTCTCACTACATAGCCTTGACTGCTGGGACTTGCAGTGGAGTCCATGCTGGCCTTGAACTCATAGAGATCTGCTTGGCTCTGCCTACATAGTGCTGTGATTAAAGGCATGCATCACCACACCCAGCAAGTTACTTTTTGCAATTAAGAGTTAAAGCAGAGGAGACTCCCATGTTGGATAGATTTAGGTGCACTTGAGTCTCCTGTTTTCAGGAAAAAATAGTCTGTTTTGGGGATCTATTTCCTTAAAGTTTCAGTTCCATGATGTAGCATTGAGCGAGTAACTCCAATTTGTTGTGATGTCATCTGTTGGGATCTAATACAAGTCCTAAGTCCAGAATAATGGTTTCTCATCATATTGTGCTGGGATTAAAGGCATGCAGCCCCATTCCCAGCTCTTCAGTATGTTTTAATCTCATATCCACCACCAAAAACAAAAACAAAAAATCCATGACAGAAAGTATAACTAGAGAAACAATTAGCTTTATATCCTCGTTCATAACTGGGTCCATTACCTGCTTTCAGTCCTTACTCATCCCTTATATCTAACCTTTCTTGTTCTCTGTCTTTCATGTTACACTGTACCCACATGTGCATTTGTTTACATATATACATACGTTATCAGCTGGATTCCAAACATGGGAGAATATGTGGTTTATTTCTTTCTGAGATTTTTGTGACCTTGCTTAATATTATATATTGTCAGTCTTTCCATTTCCCCACAAATTTAACTTTATTTTTCTTTGAAATTAAGTAGTAATTGTATGTGTGTGTGTGTGTGTGTATGATTTTGCTTTTTTTCCTTGTAGACATTTAGTTAATTTTTTTTAAGCCTTCTTACCAAAACCAGAACATAACAAAAAGAAAGAAAGAAAGAGAGAGAGAAAGAAGAAAGGAAGAAAAAAGTGACTGGAGAGATGGCTCAGCAGTTAAGAGCACATACCGTTCTTGCAGAAGACCTGTGTTCAGTCCCCATCACTCTCTTTGGATAGCTCACAATCACCTGTAACTCCAGTCCTAGAAGGATCTGATGTCCCCGTCTGGCCTCTGCAGACACTGCATTCATGTGTGCAAATCTACACTAAAACTATACACATAGACACGTAATTACAAACAAAATCTTGATTAAAAAAGACTTCTTACTTGTGGAACCTAACTTTGTGTGTTTCTCTTCTTCTAGTTATCTGTATTCTCTTGTTGCTTAAGAGTAAGGAAGATGCAGCCAGCTGTGGTGCACACTGTAATTTGTAATCTCGACAATTAGAAGTTAGAGGCAGGATGATTTTGAGTCTGAGGACAGTCTGGACTATACAGTAGTAAGACACTGTTTCAAAGGAAACAAACAAATAAGCAAAGATCAAGGAAAGTATCATTCTGGGGCATCTTCTGTTCCTGTCATCAAGAGACTGTCGGGAGGAGGAGGAGGAGGAGGCCGACATCGTCCTTGACACAGGGGAAGTATGTAGTAAGGCCTTCACTGCAAATAGTTTAAAATGATAGAGTTTACCTGGAACTCTATCTGTTGACCAGGCTGGCCTTGAACTCACAGAGATCCGCCTGCCTCTGCCTCCCGAGTGCTGGGATTAAAGGCGTGCGCCACCACTGCCGCCCGACTTAAAAATTATTTTTAATATTTGTGTTTGTGTCTCTGTGTGTTGTGTGTACCTCTCTGTGTTTCTGTGTGTGTTTGTGCATGTGTCTCTGTGTGTGTCTCTGTGTGTGTGTCTGTGTACATAATGCAGATGCCTGCAGGTCAGAGGCTGAGGTTACAAGCAGTTGTGAACTCATATCCTCTACAAGAGTAATTGTGCCCTTCACTGTGAGCCATCTTTCTAGAGCTGATTGGGGATGTTTTATTTTATTTCATTTTTAACGTTTTCAGTCCTTTTGGTAAGTTTGACTCTTGGTATGTAAGTTAATACTTACTGTTTTCCTCTGAAAGCATTGATATTATTCGTTGAAGTTTTTTTTAAAGCTTTATTTTACTTTTTATTTACATGTATGTGTCTCTTTTTGTGTATGTGTGGTGTGTGCTGGTGCCTTCAAAGGCAAGAAGATGTTGGAGATGCTGCAGAGGACTATATAAGCCATATGTATAAAATTATTCTGTTCTTCCATTTTTTCCCTCCCTTCCTCTTTCCCTCCCTCCCTCTCCCTTCCTCTTTCCTTCCCTCCCTCCCTCCCTCCATCTCTCGCTTCCTTTTTTTTTTTTACTTTTTATTCAGAAACCATTCTAAATTGAATAGAAAAATGTGAAAATAAACACAGATTTTTTTTCTAGATCACCTATCTTTGTAACCTTTACAATGATTCATGTATTGTAATTTGCACAATTCATGTGTTGTCAATTTGCACCCCCTTTCTGCCTTTATTCTGTTGGAGATAAAATCCAGGGCCTTGTACATGTTAGTCAAATCCTTTATCACTGAGCTATATCCCTGACCCTGACTTTTTCTCATAGACACTCAGTCCTCATATCCACATGTGTAGGTGTGTGTGTGTGTGTGTGTGTGTGTGTGTGTGTGTGTGTGTTTTAAATTCAGACCCATATATGTTTGCATCATAACCCTTTACTCAGGAATACTCAGTTGATAACTTTTTAAGAATTAATTGGGCATGGTGTTGATCTCCTTTGATAGCAGCACTTGGGAGGCAGAGGCAGGAGAATCTCTTGGGTTCCTGCCTAGCTATGACTACATAGTAAGACCTTGTCTTAAAAAAACAAAACAACACCTACCCACAAAAAAATCAAAACCAAAAAACCAAACAAACTCAAAGCAAAGCAAAGGAAATCCAGTAGAGATAGTCTCTTACATACTGCTAATGTTATCAGTTTTGTAAATGTAGATTGGCAGTTATTGAGAGTTGACCTAAAATGCCTTTGTTACATGTGTCATTGCCAGCAGAGGATCCAGTCTTCAGGTATTACATCTGGTCTTCCTGTCTCCTTAGCCTCCTGTCATTTACAACTTATCTATAACTGTTGTCTTCATGACACTGCAGTTTTGAAGCTGGTGGGCTTTCTCACCACTTTATTTTCTTAAATAAAACAGTGCTGATGATATGTTTGCTTGCTGTTTTTACTTAGTCAGAGGTTTTGTATTCTTGGCTGATGTGATGTTTGGGTAATGTGATTTTGTCAGTATGTCACATTTTGGGGTACACTGTGTCCACCTGCCCGTCATTGAGGATGCTGGTTTTGATTACCCAGCCAAGATAGTACCATTTGCTGTCCCCTCCCTACACTTCACTTTACTTCATTTATTTATTTATTTATTTATTTATTTATTTATTTATTTATTATACCTTGGAACTAATCAGTGGTTTGTGGAGAGACAGTTTAAACATCATGCAAAGATTATGCTCAGTATCAAAATATTCTGCCTGGCCTAGTTCCATTGATGAATCTTGCCTGATTCATTTTTTGGTCAGTACAACTTTCTCTTTCTAGTACTCTTTTGCCTTTGGCCATTGGCCCTGACCTAATATAAACAGAGCTGTACTTTTAGGCGCCTTTTCCCTCCCTCTTACCTTTACTGCATCCCTCCTATCTATCAATCCACTTACCCATCCACCCCTAAGTCATCGAAGTGCTTTCTTCACTCAGAGTTCTAACAAATTGGTAATGCTTAATCTTGCACTCATGTCTTCTTGACATGGTTTTTCTTTCAGAGCATCTCCCTTCCTTGTGACAGATTGTGCTACAGGTTCTTCATGTGTCCTTGACCAGCTCTGGAGTCAGCCAGGTTTCCTTGAGTGGAGAATGGGCACCAGATGTGCACAGCGTTACAGTTCTCAAGCCAACACCAGCTCCCATTCTTGCATGTTTAATATGAGATTTAAAGAGCCATAGGCAGCTTTCTTCGTGTCTGTGCCCCTGCTCTTTGACCAGTGTGGCCTCCAGCATCTCTGGCTGTGATTATGTTACCCTGACTCTGCTTTATTTGTGTACTTTTGACCTTTCATTTGAACAGTAGTGCTGCAGATGTCCACTGCAGTTAAAGGCTTTCCCTTTCTCCCTTGATAGCAATCATCATTTTTTAGTACTTCAGTAACAGGTAGCAACTTTTTTTTCTTAAGCTTCACACTTAACTCCTTCCCTAAAGGTTATTTTGGAAAGTATAGAAAAATGCCATGAATTGGAGAAAAAAATTACCTATAATTTCACTACCAAGAAGAAAAAATTAACCTTATTATATAAATGGACTGAGTAGAACTATATTCATTTAAAAATTTAATGCTGAAGATTTTCTCCTTTCTAAATATACTTTCTTAACATTCAGATCTTTGGTACCTAATAATTTATATTCCAAATGTCTTGAGGCTTGATAGTTTTATATGGTGTGTTAGCTTATTGACATCTGGAATTACAGTGTTTTCCAGATTTCTTCCGAAATTAGTAGTTTTCGGCTTTTCTCCCTGCAGTTCTTTGTACTCTCTCCCTCACAGACCTGATGAGTCTACGCAGAGCTCTGTGCGCCTGCCTTTAGCACCGTCCTTCTTTCCCTCTGTCTCTTTGTTTTTCTTACAGTTCCTCCAGATTTTCAAAATCCCATTTTTCTATTTTTTCTCTTAAATTAAAAAGAAACCCTTACTAAGAATGCAGTATTTGAGTGCTTAGTGATTCACATTGGCAAGGGATTTTTGATTGAATTTAGGAATCGTGATCTTTCCTTCTTGGACTATAACAAGGAAGCTGAAACTTGCCTGTGTCTTCCAGCTGATTTGGTGCAGTTGAGAAGGAAGTAAAGACTTTCCCTTTGTAGCTCGTGTTCTTTTTCACTAGTGTTAAAAATTGCAGTGTGATCTGTTTCTTTAACTTTATGCTCCTGTGTCTTCCACTCTCCTCAGCATTTGTATGTAACGTGCTTCATCTCTTGCTTTGAAAGAGAAGAAGGGAAAATTTAAGGAACATAGACTAACTTTTATCATGCAATGCTTTTTTTAAATGGCTGCATTATAAATTCTTGAAAATCAAGGGATTAATGGAAACACTTAATGAGGAAAGAGGGGCTCCATCACCTGTGACCTCCCACCTCTATTTTTAGTGAATAGACCGTTTCAACTCAATTAAGTAAAGGACGTAAATTCTGTTGTTTCAGTTTTAATATTTCATGACTGATTTTATAGGTGAAATTATATTTTACAATAAATAGGAAGAAGAATTTATACAGCCTGTTCAATTTGATGTGAAACAGCAAATCCCATTCCTCTGTAGCTGTAAAGAAAATTCATTATAATGTCTTTAGTTGTAAGAGACGGTTTCATTGTGATTAGTTACACTGATCATAAAACAACCTTTTCAGATACCATGATACAAGCCAGGAACGTGTGCTCTGATGACATTGAATTTTTCTCCTCTTTGCTCCTTGAGTTGTCACTCCTTTATCTTAGCCTTTTTTTCTGGTCCAGCAGTTTTTTTCTTAAAAAATTAGATGGAAATACTACCAAAGTATTGGTTTTAAAAATGCCTTTAAAAAGATAGATTAAATTTAACTTTTTGTGTAGAATCTTTCTGAGTGTGAAACACGTTTGTCAGAGATAGTTGATATAAAGTTGTCATAAAGTTAAGCTCATGACTGGATCATTTTAAGGTGTTTAGGAAGTAGTACTTCAAATGTGGGAAGGTTTTAAACCTTAAGAAAGTAACGAGTATGAGGGATGACTTCATTTTACAGCATGCTTACCATGTGATGATCCAGGTTTTGTATTGCTGTCAGCCCATCTTCGTAAATAGTAGTGTAAGGATAGGAATCCAGGATAGTAGTGGGGTGCTGATGTCCTTACTCTTTTATCACTGTGCTTTGATCTTGAGCAATATGGCACTTTAGTTTTGTTTTAACTCTAATTTAAGCACTAAACAAATGTTTGAATTTTTAACTTGCAGGCAGAATTGAATTAGATTTTAAAATATAACTTGTTTTTCTCTGAAATAGAAATATAGTTCTAGTTTAATTTATTTGAGTGAGTACTGTAGTTTCTTCTGATTCCTAGGCTTGGGAGCACACAGTTCTAGCCTGCTTATCTTTAACTGTTCTTGGACGTGGGTGCTAGGAGCCCAGCTTGGGTCCTTGAGCCATCTTTCCTGCCCTAGAAGTGTTTTTTTTTTTTTTTTTTAAAATAGCTAGAAATGGCATGTCTGATATATTGGTGGGAGCAAACACACAAGCTCTATACTAAGTTAGTGGCTTTACATCCTACATCCCCTAAACTTGAATGGAATGCCTTCCAGTACCAATGGAAGCTTCCTGTCGGGGAGAAAGGAAAATAAACAAATGCTAATGAAGGTGTGCTTTGGAGCCATATCTTCATTTGAGAAGCCAGAACAGAGAGAAGGACTTTATTTTTTTACTTTTATTCATTTATTCATTCATTTATTTTTCAGAAAGGTTTTTCTCTGTGTAACAGCCCTGGATGCTCTGGAACCTACTTTGTATACCAGGCTGGCTGAGAACTCACAGAGGTCCACTGCCTCTACCTCCTGAGTGCTGGGATTAAAGGCATGCGCCACCACTGTCTGGCTGAGAGAAGGATTTTATGTTAGTTGTCTGTTGCCCAGTAACCAAGACATCAAAAATGTAGTGGCCTAAAGCATTTAGTATCCTGCTTTTCCTGTGGCTTGAGTATTTGGGAGTGAGCTTAGCTGGGTAGCTCTGGTTTCAGATCTGTCCTGTGGCTGCAGTGTGATTTTAGGAGTTGTCATCCGAACGACGAATGACTCAGGGTAGATGGTCTACCATGGTGGCTCATTCCTTGACAATTGAAGGGAGCCCTCAGTTTTTCACTGGCTCTGGAGAAGAAGCCTCACGTCTTTGCCCAGGGGCTGCCCCACAGGCTGCACAGGTGTTCTTGCTATATCCTATTGGTGTTCTAGAAGTCATGATCCTTGGGAAGGCAGGTGGGAAGCATGGATGCTTTGGGACCGAGAGTCCAAGTAGCATACACACTGATGCTTCCTGGTTTCTTGGATGCAGTTCACTAGGTTCACACCATTCTGAAGAGGCAGCAGCTAAGTCTTTGAAGTAGTGACAATTGTAGATTCATTAAAAACCATCAGAGAGAACAGTATGTATTATAACTGAGGAAATGTATTGTAGTCTCATAGGACAGTGAGGAGGTGGAGCTGGAGTAACTCAAATACTCAAGAGCTAGTCCTGTCTGAATAAACCAGACTTCATTGTATGTCCATTTGTGGAACATTGCCTCTAGTGTTATCTAGTGAATATATTTTAGTGTGTTAAATATATTCTTGTCTGAATTATTTATTTAACTTACAATTGTAAGGATTTTTCTGGAAGAGTACTCTTTTTCCTTGTAGAATCAGAGACTGTATTCTGTGACCTCTTTTTCAAATTGATATTTCTGATAGGAGAGGCCTGGCTGGGAGGGCTAGGTACAGCACCCTTAGTTCCCCAAGATTTTGCACATCAGTAGTAGACGTCTTTCATGGACAGACTCTAGGAGTGGACTTTAAATTAGGGTAGGTAACACTATCGTGATACAGGTTCAGCAGGGAGTCCAGTTTGAAATGGCAGGTTGAGAGATACTTTGATATATTCTCTTACTCAGCTGTTGCTATCGCAGCTCTTAGCTATGTGGTGTGGCCTAGTGTTTCAGGAGGAAAGAGTCCCTTCTGTGTAGGATTATAACTTCTGGTGCTTGCCTTGTTGTGAATTTCTCAAAGGGAGAGGTTATGAGACTCTTGGGGCCTTTTGTGCTTGTGCCTGTCAGGAAGGCTGAGGGTAAGGGAGTAGGACGAGGGTGGGAAGAAGATGGGTTCGTGCAGCCTGCATGTCTGTGTGTGAGGGAGTGACTCCTTGGAAGTGGAAGACTCAGCTGTCTTCATGATATCCCATAGAGAAGAAAGAAGGCACAGGGAGAAATGGAGACTAGGATTGGGATGAGTGATGAGTGAGCAAAGCTAGTGAGGGTGTCGGCAGGACGTCAGGCGCTCTGCATCCAGTGCAGTGAGCAGTTGGAAGCCTGCCTCCCGAAATGCTTCCTCCACATCACTGGAAGAGCCTTCCGGGAGAAGTGGCCACCAGGTGTCATCAGAAGGCTGCTATTGATGTGTTTATTCTTGTTCTCAAAAAGCATGCTTCTTTTTTTCAGGTATTTTCCCCTTTAAAGCATGAGAAATAACTTAGAGACTTTAATTTTTGACAGTTTCTAGATGAAATTTACTTTATTAGTAATTATAGGTAAGATGAAAATAATCAAAAAAAGTTATATATAACTTATTTTCACATCCAGAAACAACTGCTTAAAGGTGGTGTCTGTGTGTGTGTGTGTGTGTGTGTGTGTGTCTGTGTTGTGTGTGTGTGTCTTGTGTGTCTGTGTGTGTCTGTGTCATTGGACTCAGAACCTTGCACATGCTAGGCAAGTGCTCTACCACTAAGTCACACTCAGCCCTGTAGCCAGAAGTTTCTGTGTGTTTGGAAATCTTTGGGACTCAGTGAGGCTACATGTGGATCATGATTGATGACTTGGTCTAGGAAGCAAGAGGCTTGAGGAAGGTTGGGTTTAGTAATACATGGTGCTGTTTTTATTTATTTATTTATTTATTTATTTATTTATTTTACTTGGGCATGTGCATGCTATGGTATACATGTGGAGATCAGAGAACAACTTGTAGGATTTGGTTTCCTCCTTTCACCATGTGGGTTCCAGGGATTGAACTCAGGTTATCATGTCTGACTTGGCAGCAGGCATCCACTAAGCCATCTCTCTGGGCCCAGTGCCACTGTCTTAGTCCACGTACCTACTAGGTTTTTCAGCCTTGAAACTCTGCTGAGGGAAGAATTCTGAGATTCATTTTATTTTATTTTATTTTACTGTATTGCAAATGGCAGTCTGTCTGGAACAAGATTATGCCCTGTTTTACTTTGGTATGGGAGATCAGGGTGCTCCAGATACTTGGTAAGCTTTTAGTGTTTGTTGTGTGAATGAGTGAAATCTGCTTCAGAAAAATGAGCCCTTTAACTGTTATGGTCAGGTGATCTTTGAATCTTTCAAGAAAAAAGAAGATGATCTTGTTCCCATTTCCACTGGGAATATGATACTTGTTCTAATAACCTTTCTAATGAATTTTTAAAGCCTATATTAGCATAAACTCATTTCCGTTGAATCCCTTTTACATCACGTTAAAGTACTTATTCAAACTACTCCTTATTCTTGCTCACTCTCTGTTTTCATTCTAGACTTTATGTGCTCTCTTCCTGTCTAGACATCCTCTGGCTCCAGAGCTGATGAGTGTTTTTAGAAATGGTGGCTGGGATGGCCTGATCAGTTGCCTGTTTTGTAAAACCACTCTGGTGGAAAGCTGGCCTGTCCAGAGCTGTGCTTCATGCTCCTTGCATTTGCCCAGTCCTGCTTCCTTTTTGGTGTTTAACTATTTCTACCTACTTTCTCAGCAAAGCACCAGCACCCAAGCCAAATTCAGAACAATAAACAGAACAAACCAAACCCCAAACGACAGCAACACACCAAAAACCCACGCAGATTTAGTTTCTTCAAAGATTTAGACAAACTATTCAACTCGTTTGAATGTTCCCCTTGGGTGTCTGATTCTTGCTCATTATCTTAATTATATCTGCACAATCATGTAGTTTTCTATACATCAGGTACATTCCAGTAGAATATTTTCCAGTAGATAATGAATAGTGTCAGCATGGGATAGTTTTATATGGTGGACACTTTGTGTATGTGTGTGTGTGTGTGTGTGTGTGTGTGTGTGTGTGTGTGTGTGTGTAAGTGTGCTTGCAACAGAATATGCACTCTGAACACACATGCATGTGTGTTCTTTGGAGCATTGCTGAAAGGGCTCCTACTGCTGCCCACAGCAGTGTTATCTAGTTTCGATGGCAGTACTTGTAGAAGCAGCTTAGTATTGAACAGAACACAGCTCACGTTGGTTTAGACTAAGTAGTAAACTTTTTGTTTATGTATGTGTGGTCTATGTTTGTAAATTGTAGGTGTGCTCACCCAGGTGTGCACGTGTGGAGGTCAGAGGTTAGCATCAGGTGTCTTCTGTTACTGTCCACCTTATTTTGAGACAGTCTCTCATTGAACCCGGAGCACCTCATTTTGTCAAGACTGACTGGCCAGGGCCCGCCCCCTCTGCAGGAGTTGGGTTATACATGCCTGGCTTTTCTCTGTGTTTTGGGATTTGGACTTGAATCCTCATGCTGTGAACAAGGACTTTACCCAGTGAACTGCCTCCCCAACCCCTTTAGATTTTAAAACTGAACCTTTATTGCATGCTTTAAATATAGACAAGACTGACATTGTCTCTTGGGAAGCATGTGGATCTGCCAGAGTTATTATACATGATCGGTGGCCGTGCAGAGCAGTTCAAACAGTCAAGTAGTTTCTTTTTTTTTCTTTTTTCTTTCTTTTTTTGGTTTTTCGAGACAGGGTTTTTCTGTGTAGCTTTTGGAGCTTGTCTTGGAACTTACTTCGTAGCCCAGGCTGGACTTGAACTCACAGAGATTCACCTGCCTCTGCCTCCCAAGTGCTGGGATTAAAGGTGTGCGCC